>JAULKM010107920.1:0-57450 GCA_032355605.1 Rubia tinctorum | reverse complement strand
ATCTTGTATACCCTTTGTAATCACTATATATATGAATACACACAGTCACATTTATTTGTGGGTTTTACATTCTATCACCCGCCAACCCCCACCATCGCGCAAACGCCGGCAGGGAATCCATAAACATTACTTTGTTTTCAAATACTGTGATAAAGCTCCCCTGGTGTCGCACCGGCTTGAACCCAAGCAGTTTCACTAGCGATATCGACACTGATGTTTCTAATGTTGAAAATGTCAAGAACAACAAAAACATTGTCGGAAACATACGAAATACATTCATAATCATGCCCGCCGCTTCGGATTTTCAACTGCAGCCCGGCTTCTTTCGTGCACAGTACCGCTGCCTGACACAATCGACACTCACCGGAACAACAATGATGGATGGCTTCTTTGTGGTTGTGGTGTTGTACCTTAGATTTCGAACATAGGCATTCAAAACAGTAGTAAAAGAAGCATTTGTGGGACTGTAAAGAATTTGTGAGACTTGGGCACTTGTGATTCCTTTATTTGTTAGACAGGTTGCGAAATTGTCATAGTTGGAATCCGCTGTTGCAAAGAGGGATGGTTAACTGATCGCCCAAAAGAGTAGAAGGAGGAGGAATATGGAAGACATTTTTGAAGGGGATGAACATAAATGTGGAACTTTATAACCGTGTGTTTCTCCTGCAAAAGAAGAAAAATGGAGAAGAACTTATTTCGGTTGTTTGAATAATGTGACGAGAGGGACCGGTCATTGGTACTATTTTGCATTTATGCACAAGGAGTCAAGGACTATTGTCGGAAGTTGACTGAGTCTTGAAAAGTGATCTGTGAAATTTTAAACCACAATACTTGTTCGTCCATTTTTTGGTGTCTTACATAACTATTTATCAATAAAATTGATGTTGTTTATATTGTAAAAAGGGCTATTTACATTTGTAACCTTGAAATTAGGCCAAAAGTGCAAATATGACCCTACAACTTCAGAAAGTGGCAATATAACCCTGGGTTTTTAATGTATGTGTCAATATAACCCTAACTTTCCTAAACTTTGTGCCGATATAACAAAACTCACTTATTTCGGTATTGACCAAAAAGTTCAGGCAAAACCACAAGATGAAATGACAAAAAAAACCCATGTAACAAACCTAAATTTCTTTTCTTCGTCAGACCACCTCCCACAGCCCATCGCCGCTCAGACCATAGCCCACCCCGCCGCTCCGAACAACTCACATTGACCCACACCCACCCTGCCGCTCAGACCACCTCCCAAAGCCCACCCGCCGCTCAGACCACCGACCATAGCCCACCCCGCCGCCATGACTACCTCTCACACCCCACCCGCCCACCTCCCACAACCCACCCAGCCAGTGCCCAACACCCTCTACAGCCCACCAAAATCCTAAATTCTACACGATAATTAAATGGAGGACCGAAGGCGATTGAACGAGAAATGGAGAACCGAAAACAATTGACAGCTCACTGTCGCCTTTCACTCGACCTGAATCAAGTCGACGAAATCCAGATTTCACTCGCCGCTCACTGGTGCCCAACGCTCACCGCTGCCCAACCTCTGAATCGCTCGCCTTTCCCGGCAACCTCTGAATCACCACTTTCCCTTCTTCCCCGCCGCCAGAGTTTCCCCCACCGTCACCTTTCGCTCGCCGCTGAGGCCCAAGCGCCGAGAAATTGAGAGCTTGGCTGAGACGTCTTAGTTGGGACGTCTTTACGGGGTGGCACCGAACCCGACTATCCCCCACCGTCGCCTTTCGAAAACATTCGGTGAAAAGGGCGGCGAAGAAACTTGGGTATTTTGTTGGAATTCGAAAACATCAAGAATTGGCAAGATTTTCGCTTATGGTGAGTGGCGGTGGCAAGATAGTAAAGTGAATGGCAAGATTCTGGGTTTTTCTTTTTTAAATTATAAGGGCAAAACGGTAAGTTCACTTTAATTCGGCAGTAGAAAGGTTGATCAAACGGCCAACGTGGTCAAGGGTTATATTGGCACTTTCTGAAATTGCAGGGTTATATTGGTACCTTCAGCCTAAAGTCTGGGTTATTTTAGCACTTTTCTCTTGTAAAAATATAAAAATTTATAAATGTAAAAAATATCACATGAAATAGTGAATATTTAATTTTCATAATTTATTTTTAAACATATTTTAAGATATTAAAATTATAAAATCACCATTGAATAATAACAAAAGAGAAAGTAGGACACTAAAAGAGGTGTTGAGGGAGTATATGAGTTTGGAACAAAGCAACTTGACCATGGAAAAGTCTTAATTTTCTTTGTATGGTTTAAACAACGACATAAATTTTTTTATTAAAACTTTCTGATTGGGTTATTAATTAGATCGTTATCTACAAGCCCGACCCATACCCAATGACTTAAGATGAGTATGGTCTAAAAAATTTAGAATCATCGGTTTAGGTGCATATCTGGATCTAAATTTAAAAAATGGTTCTAGATTCGCATCCAGAATATCAAGACTCCAAGACCCAACCCATAAATCCAGATAACCCTAGCTGGTATACTCCCTCCGTCCCACTCTATATTGCTTAATTGTTTTTAGGAGTCAAATTTTGTAATTTTTTTATAGTAAATATAAATTAATCTGTATAATAAAAATATCATATGAGAAATTGTTAGATTCATCTTTACACCTATTTTCTTAATATCAATTTTTATGCGAAATTATTGTAGGTAAACAGAAATATTTACCGTCAAACATGCTCATTAAAGACAGTGAAAAATTAAATGAGCAATTTAGAGTGGGATGAAGAAAGTATAATTTTACCCTGATTCCTAAATCATTTTCATATTCTCTCTGTATTTTTATTATTAATTTAATGAATATTATGGATTGTATTTTTTTCTTGAATGATTAACTTATGTGCATAATGAATTTAATTATTTAAATTTACTCCCACATGTATAGGTTAGGGAGTGTTAATCTAGGAAACCCTCTAAGCCTATCCGACTCAACAAGTATGAGACCATTTGTATGAGCCCAAGTGTCTCCAAAGTTCTCATACAAATGAATTTGGTCGCAAGTATTGTCCTCATCAATGCCATTAAGTTCTTCCATCTCAGGATCGCACTTCTGGTGATGTGTCTTAGCCATATCAACTCATTCGGTGTCGTGGAATCGATTACTATAGCTCGGGCGACCTATGCCACAAAAGGCAAATAATTTGAAAATTGAAGATTTTACCTAGATATGGAACTTGGACAGTTGAAGACCCAAAAGAAATGCAAGATTTTCCTTCCATTTGTAAGAATGTCAAAAATATAGGTGTGGGGCTTAGGTGTGATTTGGCTTTGGATCTTGGTGATTACAGACGTGAGCTTATGGAATTCATGTGGAAGAGTGACATGGGAATGCTCTTGGTTAGAGATTTGAATACTTTTGGATGAGATGGGTTTCTTGTGTTGAGAGCAAGAGAAGGATGAATGTAGTTATGGTGAAGAGAGAATAAGATATAGAGACAAAAAGAAAGGCGATCAAATGTGCAGCTGTATTTGATACAACCTGATCCTCGTCAGTGCTCGAAATCAACTAGAAAAGTTACGGCTACAGTGCCATGTGGCACGGATCGATTGGACTTGGAATTTGCTAATTTGGCTCTTAAGGCACAGACATGTAATTTGGTACGGTCTGTGCCTCTTGAATATCTTAATAGAGTTCATCACGCATGGTCCGTGTTAATCTATATTCAATGGGGGCAAACTATGTTCCACGATCTGGCCTGGGCTTTTCAGCCCACTTCTTTCCCCACCTCAGTCCAATTCTCAATCTACAATCACCAAAATTAACAAAACCTGGTATAGTACTATTCTTCTCTTGAAATTCAATAAAAATATCTTTCTAATACACACAAAACATGCATCGAAACAAACTACTAACACAAAATCAATGAAAATGAAAATCAATGTATCTTTATTGTCGTCGTCATAACTTATTTCTAACATTCATTCAACAGTCAAATACAACTTACCGTTGGGTCTCCAGAGTAACCATCCGCGGCTCCACCCATGATGACATCATTGTGGAGAAGTCTCCACACATGGTCATCGTTACCCTCCACCTTAAAAGCTCTGAGACACATATGCTCACCTTTTACTATTGTTGAAGACATTGGATTTGGTTTGGGCTTCGAAGAAGGTAAATGAGGGTTTAACTTCTTCACTTACTCCCTCACGCGTTGCTCGTTACTGTTTATAACAATGGAGTAAGAATTTTCCCTAGGCATAGGAACACTAGTAACATGCTTTCATCCAAAATTTCAACAATTATTCCATCAAGCAATTCAAGAACATATAATGTCTAAATATGATTAATACGCTCAATCACTTCACTAGTTATACATTTATCATCAAAATAACACAATTTTAATTCCATTGCAAGTATAAGATGAGGTAGAAGTTTTTTTATACCTATAGATCTCAAAACAAATTTTATCTTGCTCATCCCCTAGGGTGATCGTTCCATTGTGGACATCAATTTATATTCTTAATGTTTTGAGAAATGCTTTCTCAAATAGAATTGGGGGTGCACCTCTATCATGCTCTAAGTGCTCTTGGCGTTGTCGTCAAATATTCAGAGTTTGCTGGAGTGGTGGCGCAAAAAAACCAACTGAGATCGTCGGCGGAATGTTGAGAGGGAGTGCTGGCAAGTCTAAACTCGTCGGTGGTGGCACAACTTCTCTGCACCTCGACAAAGTGATGCAAATGGTGAGGTGGGTCCGCTAGAGAGATTGAAGTTTGGGAAGGAAGAAGAATGGAGAATGGAGAAATTTGCAGAGGATGGGAGTTTGGGAACGAATAATGCTTCACATATCAATTTTGGGAAGAAGGGTTATAACTCAAATTTGCAGCTAGATCAACCTCAGAATTTTACTTAATTTGGGTTAATTGCAAATTGGTCCATGGACTGTCCATGAGCTTATCGACAAGCCGCGTGTCAGGAGACCCACTCAATTTCTTAAAGAAATTTTTACACCTTTAAGTCTAACTTTAGGCTGAAATTGTCAATATAACCTTACAAAATGAGACAAGTTGTGCGGAATACCGAGAAAGAACAAGCGAAGAAAATAAAAGCAAAAGACAAAACACCAGATTTTACGTGGTTCACCAATTTGGCTACATCCACGGCCGACCAAGATCGGATTCCACTAGAGAGAAAAGGCCAGATTACAGATTTCCTACTCACTAACAATCCTATCTCTTAGAGTTACAGTATAAGGACGATGCACTATATATAGCACTCTCCATCGTAAACCCTAATGACTTTGGGCCTAAAAACATTCTGGCCAAAACCGAAACTAAAGACAGAATACCAATAACAGCCCAAACAGAAACATGCTATACCGTCGGGCCGGGGGCGACTCCGCCCCCCGGTCAAGGTGCGCTCCGCCCCCCTGGACCCCCCGACTCGCTGACCGGGCAGGGAGACCCCCGTACCAACCTGTCGAAGCGGCTAATACGTATTCAAGGCATACCAACAAGACAGTACCAAAATGACCCTAATTTTATGACAAAATGTACAACTATAATCTTTTGGTCAAATTTCGGCGTTGATTGAAGGATTTGGGCATTGACCAAATATGAAACGTTAAAAATAGCCTCGCTCATTTTTTTGATTTCCCCCATTTTACCTCCCTTTGTCATATAAACAACCTACCAACACAACCTCCACCACTTGCCACCATCTCCGAACTCCACCCTAAATCGCCGCCAGCCGCTCACCACAATCTCTCACCCCCCTTCTTCTCTCTGCTCACCACCATCTCTGAATCATCTCCAGCGAGGACACAACAACCAGAGCTTGCCCTAAACCTTCACTTAGCAGTGTCAATTGTCGATGACACCTTACATTATAGCACCATCCTCCAGCCGCTTCGCCGAACAAGTTAGCTGACAACATGTATCTTAGCCGCGTATCCCACCTGCGAATGTCGTTGACAACAACAACCCAGTACCAGCCAGTGCTTCAGTTCCAAGGGCCATATCTCGGTGGCTACTATGACTGAATGACGGGGACATACTACCGCTTCAGACAACTCTCCTTCTACTCGTCCCGATGCATTCAATGATCTGCGCACCTAACCCAACACTACTAGCCAAGGCTATCACTGGTGAAGACATAGCCACCGCTACAGCAGCGCGTTGATGCAGCTCCACATCACATCTCGTCGCTCAGCCAACGGGAGAGAGCCCAATTCATCAGTTTTAGATGCGCCGCTTGAGTCACCAACAAATTTCCAATTAGATCCAGTGGTCTACTTCATCACGTTACGATGCAACCATAGACCCAAGATAAGTTCTATCGCATGGCTCCCTCTACGATCTCAAAAACAAGCAAAAAGAAGAAGACGAAAAGGGGGGAAGAAGAAAAAAGAAGAAGACGAAAAGGGAGAAGAAGAAGAAAAAAGGGGGGAAATATGCGGGTATTTCTGCCTTTTCCTTTTTCTTTCGTTAATCCAGGGGCAAAATGGTCATTTCATTAAATTCTGGCCAAACTTCTTGTTGACAATTTAGGTCAACGGCGCCCAGAGTATACATCATAAATTTGGATTTATTTTGGTACTTTCTCATATTGCAGGATTATTTTGGCACTTTCAACATAAATTTAGGGTTATTTTAGCACTTTACTCTTTTTTAAAAATTAAAAATTATAATAATAAAGTTCAACGTACAACAATAACGAAAACTATTATAAAACTTTCATATTTTAAAAAAATTATATTTTAATAAAGAGTCTGTCTCTTGAAAGACAGTCTTTCCAAAACTTATCAAAAGACCAAGGTTTAAACTACAAATTAGAATGAAGATAAACATTTTGGGTTGCATTAATCAGGTCATAAACTTATAACTATCACACGTTGCATAATAAAATTTTAATATTACAACTAAAATATTTTACTTTTCTATTATTATAATTCAATCTCGTCTTTTCATACACTTATGGAAAAACGGTATTCGCCCGTACTTTGCATTAAATAAAACTGACCCCTTTCGATATGTTAGTTTAGAGGCTTTTGAAATCTCCCCTTTTCAATCCCAACAATGTTTTTTGAGATAAAATTTTATTTTTTTCAAGAAAGTTATTTTTGATAAGTTAGTTTAGAGCTTTTGAAAATTTCCCTTTCCAAAGGGAAGAAAACGATGACGAAACTTCATATCAAAAAGTTGACTTTGAAATTCATGATACCTAAAAACCCTGTTTCGATTGGGGATTGGCATGGATTCATATAATAAGACCAACACCTGATGTTAAAAGAATATTTAATTAGGTTCATATTTGATTCGAATTTATAAATTTTAAAAGTTTTAGATTCATGCCCGAAATTGATAGATTTTATGAATTATGGATCTGAAACAAAAGCAAAACGGATCAATATTTTTCCATAGAGTCAGTCTCCTGTGAAATCGTCTCCGGTGAAACCATCTCATGACGAGACCAGTGACTAGAGGAAAAATAGCAAAAGGGGAAACTAAATTTGGATGCTGAAACTTAATTATTCTGGACTTGGGGTTATAAACGTAAGGCGCGAAAGAAGTCGGGTACCAAAGAGAAATAAAAGAAAAATGAAGCCAACTCACTGTTCCCAGCCCAAGGTGTGAAAACAAAGGCTAAAATACGCCTCGAACAAACGCTTTCAACGTAAACCGATTAAACATCAAGATCTAAACCAAAATCATTCACAACTCTCAATCATTCAGCAGTTGTTCATCATCCAAAAGCAACCGATCCGATTTTGAATAAAAATATCAATCGACATCAATAAATCATCCAGCAACCAAGGTACAACTACATCCAGGTTTTAATTCAACAATAATAGTCACAAATGAGTCATAAAACATAATTTTAAATTTTGCAGATTCAAAATCGAATAACGATGGAAGAAGGTGATTTACAGATTGAAAATCAGTTAGGAATCATACAATCAACGCATAGACAAAATCCTACACGAGAAAGAAAAAGCATATCAATGATCAACAAATCGTACATGTTTCGCAAGGTCGGATGCTGAACTTTCTGTCCTTGGATATGGTGTTTCTATTTTTTTATTTGAAGAGCAACATAGTGAGTTTGTGAATGATTCCATTCCATTAATTGAACAGCTGCAAAACTTCGTGTAGTAGCAAAATTCTAATCTGTATGAATACATCCTGTTGCTCTGTTTTAGAACAATGTAAGTTAGTTGTGAATGTGCTGCAAATTTCATTTAAAATGTTAGAGCTTTCAAATTGCAGAGGTCACGTTATAAGAACTTATTTTATAGTTTTATATAATTTGAAGAGAATATGTTCACATTTTGCAAAATGACAATATGTGGACAATGAACTGATTTATAGCAGAAAAAATCTGGAAATATGGCATGATGTTTTATATATATGACATGATGTTTCAAATCTATAACATGCTTTTTTATTATTATTATTATTATTTATTGGGGTTTTCAATGACAGGTCTACCAAACTTGTTGGAAATAGATCAAGTAGATCCCTTCAAGGAGTGCAAGCAAATACTTGGGAAGAGCTCGAAACATTATACCGTGTACATGCAGCTTCACTTGGATTTTCTGAACGGAAGTCGACATAGAGAATGACAAATGAAGGAAAGGTTAAGGAAAATATAACATGTGCTCTCGCCATGGGAAATCAGTTCCAAACACTCTTGACACCTCGACCCAACAACCACAAAACAAGAGAAGAAAGACAAAATAATTTCCAATTACAAGAACCGGATGTAAGGTTGCAATCAAGATCAAGCTTGTCGATGAAAAAATCTATGACATCAAGCACCACATCACTGAGCACAACCATGAATTTATAATGAAGGAGTGGCAATACTTGCAGCGTATTGATAGGAAGATAGAGGATGAAAAGGTAAGAGCAAGTGAGGCTATGGAATTGGCGGTTTTAAAACTAGCTACAAGTTTCAAGTATTTAGCATGCGATGCAAGTGGACAAGAAATGTAGGGCACACGATGAGGAACCACATTAATTATGTCAATGGGTTGAGGATGAAACTAATTGAAGGAGGCGGTGCATAGAATGTGATCTATGAGCTTTACAAAATTGATGGAAAGTAGGAGGACTTCTTCTTCAGAGTCAAGTTGGATAAGGAGGGTAAACTGACCGCGCTTTTTTGAGAGATGCAATGATGAAATATGATTACATGCTTTATGGGTATGTGATGATATTTGACACTACATACAGGAAAAACAAACACAACCTTGTTTGTGCACCAATTGTGGGAATCAACTACCATTGGGAACAATGTGATGTTTGGTTGTGCATTCATTGGCGACAAAAAGAAAGGGACTTTCATTTGGCTGCTGGAAATATTCAAAAAGTCAATGGTGGGAAAAGAGCTAGTGAAAATATTTACTGATCATGACTCAGCTATAGCAGCTGCAATCCAAAAGGTACTTACGCAATCTACTTAGCATCTGTGTCGATATTTCAAAAATAGAATCTGATGTTTCGAGTATTTATCTTGATGTTTCATACCTCAACATATATGATTATACAAATACTATAAATTAATTTCTAAAATACATGTGTGATAATCCTTGAAACATGAATACCAGATGCTTGATGTTTCAACAGCTAGTCATAGCATTTCACAAAAAATGATTGATGTTTCACTCTGCAACAAATAATTGTACCAGGTGTTCAGTAACACAAATCACAGGTTGTGTCTATGGCATCTGAAAAAAAATGCAATAATTAACTATGGTAAAGTGAAGAGTGACGATGAATTTGGCATGACATTCGACCATTATTTAAAGAAATGTGCAAATGAAGAGGGATTCCATTGATGATGGAACACAATGATTGATAAGTACCAGTTCCAAAAAACCACTGGTTCAAGAGCCTATATGGACTTCTAGAGAAATGGTGTACCACATTAAGTAAATACGTCTTCTCGGCTGGGACATTATCACCACAGAGGAGTGAGACCACAAACAAGGCAATCAACTTCAGTGCAAACAAAACAACAAACTTGACACATATATTTTTTAATATTTGAAATATTGTACAGAGCTAGAGAAGCACAGAGACCAGCAAGGAATACAGCGCGTCAATAGGAAAACCAAGGTCAGCAAAGCAAGGACATGGACTTCTGAAGCATGCAGCTAGAATATACAAAAATAAGTTGTACAAGGACTTCAAGGAAGAATGGAAGCTAGCCATGACAAGTAAGGCTGTAAAAACATTCAACCTTAGATTCAAAGATGTTTATGAAGTTAAGCCTGAAAACAACGACACAAAAATGGAGAAGGTTACTTTTAAGAAACAGGATCAAAAGGTGGAAATCAAATGCTCTTGCAAGTATTTTGAAGAGTTAGAATTGTTGTGTTTCCATGCCATTCACATCCTCCATTTGCAAAACATCACTTCCATCCCTGAAGATTACATCCTCAAGAGATGGACAAAGATGGAAAAGCAAGAAATATGGAATGAGGTAATCAGAGGAACAACGCCACAAAAAAGAGAGATCAATGGTAAGATACCATAGCGTCATGATATGCTACGCGAGTACTAAAATATAGTGTTGAATTGTGAAGAGGAAATAAAAACTGGAAGAATCCTTGAAGAAGGGATGAATAGAAACTTGGCTACTATCAATCAAATGAAAGAAATGGATACACAAGAGCATTCAACAACTAATAGTGCAAGAGGTTCAACAATAAAGACAGCTCCTGAAGTACTCGATCCACCAAAATTAAAAACCAAAGGAAGAAGTGCAAGAGTAAAAGGTAAGCTTGAAAGAAATAAGCCAGTCAAAAAGGAATTTGGATCCAAGACACCAAAAGCTCAATTTATCTAAAACCACCTTGTTGATAGATGTTTACTGCCATACTTTGATGTTAAACATTTTTGGATTGATGTTTCATTGTTATAGTTTGATGTTTTAGAATTAAGTACTGATGAGGATGTTAGTTTTGAAAATGATATTCATATGCTACCACTGTTCTTATACATTTAATTTTTTTGCATTGACTTTTTGGATGTTAAAATTCTATTTATTGATGATATTATTTTATTACATGATGATTTACAGATATAACTTGGCTCGTATGTCTTTATCTATCTTACAGATGGCCAAATATTTTCAGAAAAAATAAAATTTAAAAATATAAAACATCAAACACTAATTGCTCAGAAGTATGGAACATCACACATTGCTAATGAAACATCAGATCAAATTGAAAAATCATCACATCCAACTAAAACATAGAAAAACTACTGACACTTTTACGTTAGACCGTAAAATGTCAATCACCGTAACAATCATCATTCATCACATAAAGGATCCAAAATCCTTATCAAAACCCTAACTTGAATAATTGAAATATTCAAAACATCATAATATTCCGAAAACACCAATGTCAAATACTGTTTCTTCACACTTATACACCACTTATTCCAATCCTTCTTTCCCTTCCCAAATGCCTTTCCTTTGCCTTCTGCTGGTGATTTTGAAGATGATGTCTTTCCAATTCTCTCAATACCAAGATTTGAATGAGAGCATACTATTCATAGAAGCAGCTGCAGAAGCAGCAACAGGAGTATGATTCTTAAAAGTATTCCTTACTATCTCATCAACAACATCAAACAACTCAGGATTAGCAAAAAAAAAACACCTGAGTTGAAATGAGAAGTAGGCTGGACATCAACAAAATGATCACCATCCTTAGAACGTTGATCGAACTCAGAAACCTAGGCCCTAGTGACAATCTCAATGTTCCTCTTAAACCTACGGAAAGCTTGATCAACAACCTAGGAAAAAAATAAAAGAATTAGGAAAAGCCAACAAAGATAGAAGACATCCTTTTAACTGAAATGTAAAACATCACACCAACAAAAATAACAACACCTAAAGCTTAGACTTAAAACATCTTATACAAAATATAAAACATCAACTAATGATATTAAAACATAAAAGCTGATAACAACTAAAGCATAAGCCTAAAACATGACACACAAAATCTAAAACATCAACTACTGCTTTTAAAACATCAAAGCTGGTAACACCTAAAGCATAAGCTTAAAACATCTCATACAAAATCTAAAACATCAAGTACTGCTTTTAAAACTTCAAAACTGAAAGATATGAATACTTACAAATCCTCCATCATTCATAATCACATCATCGGTAGTTAATTTGTTTGGAACCACAAAGGTCAAAACTTGCGAGGTTGAACCAGCTGCATCAAGTTTTGTACGACTTCCTTTCTTAGATGTCGTAGCAACACCACAACCCACATACTTCCACATCAAAGTCTAAGGAAATGGATCCTTAGACATGGGGCATGTATCAAAACCAACCTTGACAATCTTCCTACAATGTTTGATCAACAGAGAAGTGTCCCAGTGGAGAATGAGAGAAACTATGGTGGGGGATTTTTTTTCTTTGAAAAATAAACTTATACAGGTACCATATCATGGGAAAAACTACACAAGCATTCGCTGCTGTATAGGAACTAGTCTTATACCTACACACTTCCTCACAAAGATTCCTAAGCACATACCCACACCAAACCTAATTCTTAATCTCCCCTACATCCTTCACAACACGAGGAAGCTTATAATCAACAAAGCACCTAGCAGTAGGACTTAAGAAAGTGCACACAACATACATAACAAACAGTTTTAAATTCATCACCACCTTTACCTAAATTCATCATCTTCTCATACACTATATCATAAGGAATGTTACCAAAACTATTAATCCCAAACTCATCCCTACAACTCTCCGTCAGATCTAAATTCCTTCTCTCCCCCTTTCCAACATTTCTAACCTCAATCACCTTCTTATCACTGATAGGGAGTCCTAAAACATCATGAACATCATCACGAGTTTAAAAAATACCTACCAAAAATAATTTTTTGAACATGGCTAATGGGATTAAAATTGTGAATAAGGTAAGGAAGGATATCTTTAGGAAGTTAAAATTTATTTTAAGCAAACCATCAAAACCAATCTCTCCCACAACTTTAATCTGGTTTGCAGTCAGCAAGCAAGACTTCTTTTCAATCATCCTAGGGTTACACTTGGTAGTAAAGCCCTTATCAGCACTGAAAAGAAAAATAAATAATTCATGAAACATCACATGCAGAACTTAAAACATAAATAAATGAAAGTAAAACATTAAGTCACATGAAAAATATCAACACCACCTAAACTAACAAACACCAAAGACAGTATTTCATATATTAACAAACCTTGAATCATCATCAAAATCAGCACCATCAGACACAACCGATTTCCCGTCATGTTTCCCTTTCACTGTCATCTTCATAACCTTCTCACAAGCTTCTTCACAACCACCACCTCAGGTTCTGGTTCATAATCAGAACCACTCAAATCTTCTTCATCACTAGGTTTATCAACTTCCTTCCCGCTTTCAGAATCTTCAGATCCAGATTCCGATTCCTCAGATTGAGAGCTCTTATCATTATCATCTTCATCTTTTTATTCTTCACCTCCTAACTTCTCTTCATAATCAACCACATCATCAGCTCCAACATTTGCACAAATATTGTTTTTCATAATTTGGGTGTCAGGAACAGTACTGAACCCCTCATCATCTACAGAAAAAAAATCATATCAGAATGGTAAAACATCAAAAAGTGATATCTAAAAAGCAGAGTTATAAAAAACTTTTTAAAACACAAATCATATTAGAAAAAATGTTGTCATCCACATCTGCATTCTCAACAGCTTGTTTCTCACTAAGACCATATTTCATTTTTTTTCTCAGCAACTTTCTTGTTTCTATCATCAACTGAGATTAAAAAAAATCAAACAAGATAATTAGACCTTAGCATCATGAAAACAAAATGATAGAAATATGAAATAATCAACAACAAAATATGAAACAACATACCATAATGTTAAAAAATCACATCATAAATATATAGCAGTGCCAAAAACTTAAAGTAATGAGAAAAAAACATTGAAAGATAATTTTTTAAAACAAATAGTTTAATTTCAATACCTATTCTACTAAAACCCTGGGCAGCAACCTTAGATTTCTTCACAGGCACAATCTTGCTAAACATCCTCCTTTTAGGTGGACTCTCAGGACTAGAAGTTTCACCTCCAACAACATCATCCTTTTTGTATTGTTTCTTCAAACCAACATCATTCTCCTAACTGGGGTTTTACCCTTACCAACACCAAAAACTACAAAATAAAAATAAAACATCAAATCAAATTGCATAAGGAATGGGGGTAAAACATTGAAAGGATAAAACTTTTAAAATATATAATTTAATGTCAATACATTTGCCCCCGACACCTTCAACGGGAACCTTAGATATCTTCACAGCCACAGACTTACGCAACATCCTTTTATTAAGCGGACTATTAGGATTAGTAGCTTTAACTACAATAACATCATCCAACAGCTTTATCAATAGGACCAAAACCTGATTCAGTCAACACCTTCTGCAAATTGCGAGCAACAGTTCCTTCTGAAGTTTCATTTTCATCAACCTAATCAAGTCTTCTCTTGGCTTTCTCCTTCTGTCTCCCCTTTTTAGAGGAGAGTCCTGAAACAGATTAAATGCATTAACAAAAATATATGAAACATTTATATATATCATTAAGAAAAGTAAATAAAAAGAAAAAGACCAGATATTAAATCAAAATTAGGATCACCCCTCAGTCACTATGATTGTCTCACAACACAGCTACCAACAACAATTGCATCTGAAACATCAAATATAATTCTATAAGCATCAGAAAAAATAATGCAACATAAAATTATAAAATAACGCTAAAACATCAATAAGACAAAGGGGTGATCATTCTGCCCAAGCAACAAGCTTATGAAAACTGGAACTGTAAAACATCAATAACATCACACTGAAACTAAAAGCCAAATTGGAGATATAAAACATCAAAAACTGCAAAATAATACTACACAAGTACAAGAAAAATATATACGTATATAAATCATCATTTAAAACCTCAGCCCAATCACAAACTACATCACACCTAAATTGAGATATGAACCTTAACAGACACAACATACACAAAATCCATGAAATACACCCCTAAAAATAATCGTACCATCCAACAAAAATTATAACTTAAAACATCATTCAGTAAACTAAATACATAAACATACCAACTCAAATAGAAAATGACAAATCAAATACGTGAAAAGATTGAAAACAAAACCTAAAGCACAATATATGAAAGACACAATAGATTAAAAATCACACTAGAAAGACACAAAAGATTATTGATCAACATGGAAAAAGTATAAGTGAAACATCAACAGAACCCTATAAAACATCATGTCATAAAATCACAACATCACAAAAAATGAACATCAACAATTTACAATTAAATATGGAAATAAGATAAAAATTCCCGCAGAAAGTAGAGACAAACATGAAATGCCTAGAGAAGATGCTTGTTTCTTTGGATATTTTATGATAGGAGTAGGACTTCATTCAACAAGATCATCATAGTTCTTCGCAATGTCCAGAATAACATCATCTAGTGATTTACCAGCAACTTTCTTCTTCGACATCTACAAAGCAACAAAAATTACACAGAACTAACAAACAACGTAAGGAAACACTAAAATATCACACAAATTCAATAAAAAAAATGAAATCAATCAAAAATCTAAACAAAAACATCATATATAACCAATATAACACAAAACATTAACAACTGCTCAACAAAGAAAAAAATAGAGCAATCCTCAACTATGAATACAATGAAGAACAAAAACCCAAGAAACTTCCAATCGAACACAGTAACGAAAGATTAAACTCACTATTAGAAAACAAGGTCATTTACATTGGTAAAAAGATGTGAATGATACAGGGCCGGTGTAAGTAGTAACATTTGCATCAGTAGAACAAATGTTATGATGGATACCGGTGTGTATGCTCGAATAAGCACACAGAGTTATGTTACCGGTGCATAAACCAGTGTATGGAAAATTCAAAATTTGTTAGGAAAAAAAGTTTGACACTGGTACCTTAGTTGCCGGTGTAAAGTGGCATTTCTATTGATGTCATAGGCACCAATCCAACTAGTACTGTTGGGGCTCATCTCCTTTAAGTCCCAGTCCAACTCCTTTAGGAAAAACCTGTCAATTTTTTTGTCCTTGGAGCCAAAAAAAGGAACATGCACCAAAATTGTAAATTACAGATGTGATTTATACAAATACCATGGGAATTTCCCAAAATACTTGCACCGGTCCATTTTGTTAGCAGTGTGGAGGATTGATTTTGATTGCGTGACAATTGCACCGGTATTTTTGTTAAATTACCGGTGTATATCTTGCATTTAATGCTCACCTACCATCTTTTTTTGGCGGGTTAAAATTGGGAAAGGGAGGAAGAAGACCTCATTAATTGGATTTTGAGGGTTGTTGAAAAAATTCAATGATCTCCAACGAAGACACTTAAAGGTACCTTTTTTTTCTCCAAAATCGATGGATGTCATTGATCTTTAATGTTGGTTTTGGTATGAAGAGCATATATATATATATATATATATATCTTGTGTGTTTGATCATCATAAGGTGTTTGGGGTAGCATTTTTTATTTTAGGTTGTCATTTGTTTTCATGGTTGATGTAGTTAATGCTTTGGGTATTGATTGTCATATTGTGGTGTTTGGTAAGAATGTGGTAATATTAATGCGGAATGATGTATGTGATGTTTTAATGATATATGGAATATTTGTATGTGGGAATGGAATGGTTTTGTTACTAATTGTGTGGAATTTTGATTGTTGCACACTCATTGATATGTAGAGTTGTATCGTGCCATTGAGAGGCGTAAGCATGTGTATTCGAATGTTAGTAGGGTGAGTGAAGAATATGCTGGGAGTCATAGGGACCTCACGGTCGAAGGGTACGCTCATACTCCCTTGAGCGCTGAGTTGAAGATTGTTCACTTGTATGTTTTACATAACAGTAGCGAGACCACTATACATGTTGAGGAGCATGTTTCCATGTTGGAAGAGATTCATCCAAACTGGCCTTCGAATAGAAAATAGGTAGAGCATTCTTCAAGCTTCGTAGATTGGTTTTACAAGAGGTGCAATGTGGAAGGGATGCCCTCCAAGCCACGGGCGTTTGCAAGAGGACCAAACTACACTGTCAGACACTACCAAGGTTATGATATGAACGGCTTCAGTTTCTCTACATTGGAGAAGGATAAGAAGAGCATGACGCAAAACAGTGGTGTATAACCTCGGTAGTTGCTGTGATGCCTTTTTATAGGGTGATTGAGGAAATTTGGGAGTTGGATTATGTAGAGTTCAAAGTTGTGTTCAAGTGCCATGGGTGGAACATGGTTCCGGTGTTGTGGTTGAAAAGCCAATGAGCTTCACACTGGTGGACTTGAATTGTGTAGGCTACGAAGATAACAAGTTCATCTTGGCTGCCCAGACACGAAATGTTTTTTACATCAAGGGCCATTCCAATGGGAAGTTCCATGTTGTGCTTCATGGTAAGAAGTTTTACTTTGAAGAGGAAATATTTCCATCAATATTTCCCAGTCAATCATGATAGTCCTGACTTTCCATCAATATTTCCTAGTTTGGAAGATGGATTGTGGGTTCCATCAATATGACGGCGTTCCCATGGTGATGGATTGTGGGTTGACGAGAGGGGTGAAATCTTGGGCGGGAAAACTTTTTCAAAGCGTAAAAGGTAGATACTCATCCTCTTGTATAAAGATCCCATCTAGTATTATTCGTAATGGTTATCCCCCTTTTGTATGTCTAGTCTTCTGTAATAGTCCCCCTATTTTGTGTAATACTCCTACCCCCAACCCCTTTTGTAATGTTGGAGAGGAGGAGTTTTTTTGGGAAAAAAATATATTATTGGGAAGGTTGTTATTACTTGCACCGGTAAATTTGAAAATGACCAGTGGGTGGTTCCCCTGCTTTATATATTTGCACCGGTATTTTGAACATTAGCACTAGTATCAAGTATTGGTGCTAGGTACTTGGAAATTATTTTGTTATTTTCATCTCGGGAACGGAAAACAAATTGTTCCATTTAAAGCAACTGCTACCAGCTGCGTTTGTATAGATTTTCACCGGGATGATATATTTTTGCACTGGTACATTATACCGGTGCCAGGTACTTGGTGTTAAAATCTATACTTTGCTCTCAGGTTGTGGGGAAAAAAAATCAAATTCCTATTTTAGCCAGCTGCGCGCAGCTTCTTAAATGGACAATTTACACTGGTATTTGTATGATTTGCATCGGTATCCATGTTGCTGCTAGATAATCTTCCCCAACTTGCAAATAATACACCTGTTCAATATGAAATTTACGGGTGCAACTCTGATTACTATAAATAAGAAAACTATGAGGTTCAAATCTTCCAAAAATCATACTTCATAACTTGCAACCATGGGGCTTGTAATAATTTATTGTCACAAAATCTTATTATGATTATGGGGGCTGTAAAAAGGATAATCGAATGTACGTTTGTAAGCATGATTGTCCTTTATGCACCGTTTTTTTGGTATTCATACCAGTGTAAGTTATAAGTTCGATGGGCGGAAGAAATTTAAAATTTCATTATCTGCCAAAAAATTATATTAAAAATCAAGTACGCCGGTACATATATCAATAGCACCACTCCTTGTACCGGTGCTAAGTGTGTGACCGTCCTTTTTAAATAAATGCTTCATGGATGCCAAAAATTGATCTGAAGGAGCTGCTTTATATCAATATTTACACCAGTTATACTATTTTTGCACTGGTATTCCAACCAGTGCTAGTTACCATGAACAAAATTGAACACTAGAAACACAAAATGCTATGTAAAAGGGAACATGGCAGATCGAGATAGGTCATTACCATGTATGAAATCTTTTCCATATGCAAAATGTTGTGGGTGAAAATTTTGGAATTTTTTTGGACGTGTTTAAATTGGCTAAACAAATTTTTGGGCTATAATGCAATTCTTGGTATAGTTGAACACTAATTCAATGTACAATTTTTGGGCAATTCCATACACACGATCGGGACGGGAACGATTGAAAATGATCTTATCATATTGAATTGAATTTTTGTGCCGCCAATTTTTAATTTGAACTATTCCAAGAATCTTAGAGGGACTTAACTGCAAAAAGTAAAAAGTTTACTCGGACCTTGAAATGCGAATCGACTTGAACAAGGTGACTCTTCAAACCACTGGGACGTTATTCCAAATTAGACCCGTAAGGAAACGACCGGCTTATTTCCGGAAACTTATGACCCAAGATATTCGGATTCAACATTGCCACCTTGAAGATAACCATCAACGTTTACTCTAGAATTTGTGGTTGCACTTCTTGAGAATTGACCACTGAGAAACAAATAATTTACAATTCACCTTTAAGTAATGAATACAAAATTTGATTTTTTTAGGTCACGAAGAGTATCGGTTAAGCAAAACGAAATTGGAGTACCTAATTGCAAAAAAAGCATTTCGACAAGTTCTCCCGTCGTGAAAACCATGACGTTCCTGTTATAACACTTAAATTTTACTGTACAATAAGAAGGTTATACCGGAACCGTTCAATGGTTGGCAAGGGGTTGAATGTAAACATTAGGGGTCTTATTGGTACTACTGCAAATTACATCAAAAATATGAATTTCACATTTTCGTGATAAGGGGTTCCTTCAAATTAATTTCATTACCTTAGGTAAATGTGAATTAAAGACAACTTAAAAATAATTTTGAGGCGTAGAATGTTTTTAAAAAAAATTGGGGGGTCCGAATTGAATAATCAAAATTACGATGATAACCATGCAATGAATTTTTGTACCGGTGGCGGTGAATATTACCGGTGTAAAAATTCAATTTCATTGCCGCAAAAACTAGAAAATTCATTTTTTTCACCACAAGAAGTGGGAAATTTGTAACACCGGTAATTCAGTCAAATGCACCGCTTTCATTACCTGTGCTAGAATGTTAGTTCATGATTTTAAAATTTTCTCTCTGGATGCTGAAATTTGATTTAAAGCACCTGCGAGCAGCTACTTTGTATACTATTTCTGCACTAGTATATTTACTTTTGCACCGGTAAACATACCTCTGCTAGGTACTCAACAAAAGTTAAATGAAAGGGCTCTCGGGTTTGACATATTTCGATTTAAAGCAGCTGCGAGCAGCTGCTTTGATTAACTGTCTTGCACCGGTATGATATAATTTGCACTGGTTCATTTACCGGGGCTAGGGACTTAAAACAAAATTGAAGGAAACTGGTCTCGGGTTTGATAGTTTCTGAATTAAAGCAGCTGCGCGCAGCTTCTCTGTACACCAGTTTTGCACACTAGTACATTTACCGGTGCTAGGGACTTGGGAATTTTTTTCCACGTATTCCACCCCAAGCATTTTCTTACACCGGTCTTAATAAAAATACTGATGTATAAATCTTGAATATTTTTTTAAAAAATTACGTGCCCAAAATAACAGAACCGCGGAACACATTTTTCGGTCCACAATCCCCACATCTTCTCTCAACTTCAACCATCTCATCAACCCCCATAACCTTCCATAACTCCTTGATCCCCATACTTTGCTAAAAAGGGTGAAGAGTATACCCTTCTTTCCACAACCAACCATCCCTTACACCCCCTTTCCAGTGGAGCCAAACTTTTGGGATTCAAGGGAAAAAACATCACCACACTAGGTTCATCTAACAAGGTAAATCTACTTGCTAATGTTTACAATGGTAGGAGATCCTAAATTATGAATGGGAAGCAATACTATTTTCATGTAGAACACATGTTTGACAGAATGCCCGAATGTGGGAAATTTTTATTTAAAAGACATTTCGAAACTACAAGTCACAATCTATGAGAACAGATGGTGTAGTATCTCATGCACATGCTTCTTTGGTGGAATTTCAATTTTTCAGAAATGTATTAGGGTATAATTTATGTACTTCCTTTTTGCTAAGTGTTCAACTACGTCGGTTGTCTTCTAGTTTCGGACCATCCAAAGAACCTCTCTCTGCTAAATTTACGGTGTTTTATGGTGTGGAAGGGATTGGGTGAGTGAAGATGTATGAATGGTTTTAAGACTTGTTCGAATGGTTGTGGGAGTTAAGCTTTTGCAATACATGTATCACTTCTTCGAATGGTTATGTGGCTTATATTTCTGGCATTATGTGACTCACCACGTACATCATTTACGTAAAATGAGTAGGGTACATAACTATGACTCATATTACGCTGTATGTTGGGCTTCACTTTTTACCATCAATGTCATTTATATTATATGACTAGCTTACAAAAGTATGGGTGAGATTATGTTGCATAATTGACTACATTTTTTTAATGGCTGGATTCTTTAAACTGTTGTAGATGCCGCCAAAACGTGGAAAACTAAGCATGAAGAGGAAGCGACAACCACCGAAGAAGAAAGTAGTTACACTATATGAGGAAAACGGAGGTGAACAAGAACCTCCAACCCCAAGGGTTCCATTGAATATAGAGTTTTAAATGAGGGGACACCGCAACAAAAACTAAAAGAGAAAGACAACTTTGAGGGAGATGAAGGCGCTGGGTTGGAGGAAGAACCCCAAAGTTCCAAAGAATATACGAGGGGATCCTAAAAGGGCAGGAAAGTAAAAAAAGTGGACAACTACTTGTCCAAGGCGGGAGGTAAACATGGCGAGTGTTTCGACAAGTTTGAGATAAACACTTGGTGCAGGCAGTGTGGAACAACAACTTGTAAGTCGGTCATGCTTGCTAAGGAGACTAATCCCAATCCTATTGCTTTTTCGGTTCTATGAAAATGAGGTGGTTTGCGCAAAGAATTGGACGGCATAGACGGCCCACGGGAATTATGCTTTCCAGCACCTCACCAAATTCGGGACATGTGAACACTGCAGCGATGTCCCCTACGACGTAAAGGAAGAGGCGTGGAAGGACGTGTTGGTAAGAAATTCATTAATTTTTAGCCTCTCATTCTACATTTATTCCGTTAAAATCACAAGATTAAACTCTTCATATTTGTTTCTTTTTTACAGGCAAGCTTCATTATTGAGAACACATTGACCAAAGTTTAACTGCAAATGTTGAAGGAGGATGTGATCAAGAAGGAAAGGGACCAACATCAAAATTGGAAGCCAAAGGTGGCAAAGAAGTACATACATGACGTGGATAGTAGACTCAACTAATAGAAGGTGAAACCATGGTAGAAGTATAAGTCGATGGATGAGGAGGAGTGGAATTTGTTTAAGAGAAGTTTCCAGACAGATGAATTCCATGTATTATTTATAATAATTTATAACGTCAAGCTATCATTCAATGGTTATTGGATAACTATCTATATTTATCATTTGAAACCTAATCTAATCCCTCCCCCAGGAGATTCGAAAGAAGGCAACTGAATATGCATCGACAAAGAAGTACACCCACCACACTGGGAGGAAAGGGATTTGAGAAGTCATAGATAGAATTTCTGAGCTGCTTAAAGAAAATAAGAGGAAGACGCAATCCGATCAGGGATACACTCTGGAGGAGATTGAGAAGAAATTGGAGAACAAGGAATTCGAGCCAAACAGATCGCTTATCTACTCGGAGGCCAACAAGGATAGCGTAAGGAAGTACACATCCAAGGAGGTCCAGAGAATCACTGCCGAGCTTTAACACTTAAAATATTAAACATATGTTTCAACCATTTTTATCATTAACAAGTTTGCTTAACCTTTACAACACAATTGAGAAAAAACGAGGAGAAGGATCGAGGGGCTTTGGCATTGGAGCCTGGAGAACATTCTCATTAAGGTGACATATAAGAAGGATCACCCTGGCAGGTACAGAGGTACTCGGAGTGGACTTCCCCCTTTATTGGAAGTTTCTTATCTTAGCCGTAGCAAGTGCGGAATAAGTTCCTCGAGCAAACCAACACCACGAAAGAAGCCATCTACTAATCAACCGATTTTTAAGGCCATGGTGTCATACCTTGAGCAACTAGTCAAGAGCTTCCCATCTGCAGGCACTGTACAAGTCCCGGTCGGCCTTGATGGTCCAAAAAGGTTCATTGAAAAGACCATGGAGAACTTCGGTGTCGCTGCATCAAATTCAGGTGGAGAGCCCAGCGATGGATAAGGAGATGAGAAGGTATGACCACATAAATAAATGTGATATCTTCTTATTTAATTTTTAGATGCTCAACACCTCCATTTGGACTGAATGTTTTCCACAACATTTTTACTTGCAGGATGGAGAAAGTATAACCTTGTACGTCAAAGACGTTATCGGTAAGAAGCACATGGTCAAACATGGGTTATGACAAATCCCTCGTCGTTAGCATAGCCAGCAAGGAGGTGTTTCTCATGTCAGATTTTACGAGCCAATCTACCACCCTAGAGCTGATTGCCCTCAGCAGAACACCAATTTGACAACGTAGGGGAGGCCCTTGATAGCATGGTCGATTGGCCTGTTTCTTTGATAGGAAAGGGAGACGAGTGACCTAATGAGAAAGATCTAGAAGATGAGTTCAATGAAATGGTCGACGATGATGCGGAGATTCAAATTATCCCCGGCGATGAGGTAAATTATTGTTAGGCTTTAAATATCATTTCTGTAAAAAAATTACTCACACATTCAGCTTACCCAAAATAGTAAAAATGATTCTTATCGAACAAGGTACGACGGGTACATCTTCCGGCAGGCGATCCAACTCGAGCACCAATTTCAGACCTTCGTCGAGAGTGAGACTCGGCCAGAAGAAACCTTAATAGGTAATATAGTATACCACACCAACTACATTGTCAGGACCTAACTTCAAGAATATCAATGACTTATAACATCATTTTAATGTTATTTGTCCGTCCCCAGATGACAACAGGAGGAACTTGAAGGATTTCCCGCTGATGGAAAGATTCATAGTCGATTGCAATGTGGCTCTCACGGAAATGGTAAAGAATAATGACTGCATGTTCATCCCCATTTTCCCTCCATCGACCTTTACGGTAAAATGAAGGAATGGAATCGGCATAGATGTACTAGTCGAGTTTGGCAACAAGCTCAGAAACTGTAGCTTGATGACCTGGATCGATAACGCAGAAATGAATGTGTGGATGGGGTTAGTTCCTAACTTTAATTATGCACTAGTATTTTTATTCAATAAAGATTGAAAGAGATAATTTACATTAACGTAACAAGACCTCTGGGAGAAAGTGTACGAATCAAATTCCAGCATGATCCAATTGTGCCCATCAAACACCGGGAACTTGATGGACATGGACAAGGAGGTCGAAGTGCGTTTCAACAACATTTGGAACACAATGGCTATAACGGACGCTGAGTTATACATTGTGCCCTTCCTGAGAATGTAAGCCTTCCATTTGGGCTTACCATTCACGTTTCTAATCTCTACCATTTTGGAATTCTTAATTTCCTTTTTTTTCTACAGCGATCATTGGTACCTTATCATTATCCATCTGAGCACGGATGATGTTTTCACACTAGACACACTAACGCGGGGGGGGGGGGGGGGGGTATCAAACGAACCAACGTTATCGAGAATAGGTTGCTCTCAAGTTATTACAATCAATATATGTTATAATATGTTACTGTTATTCCCTCGATCAACTTGACATTGTAATTTACTTTCATGAAAGGCTTTCTTGCACGTACCAAAGGGAGAAGAGGAAGATGGAACCATGTCCCGACTACACATGGAGTTTCAACAACATAAAGGTAATTTATTGAATCCTACGAATCAATTTCAGAAAAAACATTTCATAACAAAAAAATTAGTGACGAATTGTGCATTTCTATGCAGTACCGAACTCAGCTTGGTTCGTGGCAATGTGGGTACTCTGTCATGCTCTTCATGGAAAAATTGGTTCTCCACACAATGTCAAACAATATTCTTAAGGTAAAAAATCAATTGGAACAAACTTACTAATTCTTGATTACTACCATAACAACTGTAAATATCACAAATATTCTTCCTGCACTAACATTATACCTTTGAATATCACAGATCTTCCCAGAGGGGCAAGAGTCATACCATATCTACGAAGTATAAGCGGTGGCAAAGAGATTGTTCAGGGTGTGGATCAATGAGTACAAGCAGCAGGAAAATACTTCATTGCAGCTGCTGGATGAAAAATGACATCATAGGTTGACTATTCAGTTACTGTGAATGAAAACATTTATTTTGTGTACTCGGTTGAACGTCCAATTCTTTTACAATTTTTTTAAAAAATAAAGTGCATTCAACGTTCTTAGACATTAAGATTCATTCATGACTCCCGCGATCAATACATTATTACATTTGTAGTAGCTTACAATTTAATGGTATCAATTTATAGTTTTATAAATTCACTGTTTCTGCATGTGTATGCCCCGGAAAATAATCTGGGAGGGCCCACCTGGAAATAAATAGGCCATTGCAAAAATAATTACAAATTTGCACCGGTATATTTCAAGGGTATCGATGTAAAAAAAAATTGCAACGCAAAATAATATTTTTATTCCGGCGTAAAATAAAATGCCATGCAAAATAAATATTTTTACATCGATGTAACTTTAAATCTATAGAACCGAAAATTTATAACAACTACGGTGTAAAATAAACCAACAATATCATAATTTTCCGGTATACATACGTGGTTCATCATACCGGTGCAAGTTTATTCCACAACCATACATCAGTATTGAACCCAATACCGGTGCAACTGTCCATTACAAATAAACATCGACATTATTCACCTTACCAATGTAATTGTGACTGTGCTCTCCCACAATTTGCAACATAACTACACTGGTTTTTATATTCAACATTGGTAGATAATTATGCAGTTCCTCAATTTACATATTGTAATTACATTTATAGCATCGGTACGTTAAACTGGCGCTTCAAAATTTCTACACCGTTAGTTTATTACTGGTGCATTTGTTACAATCAATTACACCGCTATACTTAGGCACCAGTATTTCTTGGGGATATTTTACTGGTGCATTTGTTACAATCAATTACACCGCTATACTTAGGCACAGGTATTTCTTGGGGATATTTTACCGGTGCAATTGCGGGAATATACCGGTGCTATTGACCCTGTCCTGCAGTAGTGACTACATAATCAAACCAAAAACACAAAATAAGTAAAATAAACACTCGGGAAACCTACGTGAAGCATAATACATCACATGCATCCAAAAATTTGGAATATCTTGAAAAAACATCAAAATACGCATAAAAAACCTTGCGACTACATTACCTTGGAAAATAAAATAAAATCGGAAGTCGTCCGGTCACAGGTTGTCGAAAACTGAATGAAAATAGCAAAAATCACTAGAACAAAAGTGCAGCTTCAATCCGTTTAGTGCGCACTTCCAATGAGGAAGAAAATCGATGCAATGACTGATTAAATAGAGGAAATTAGGCGGTTGTAAGAATTGTGTGCGAATGGATTTTTTAAGAGTTCAGCGATTCCGATTTTGAAAGAGAGAAACATTTAAGCCGGCAGAAAAATTGGAAATTAGAATGAGTATAAATTTGGAAAAGATGCTAAAATATTTAATGTATATACTAGGACTAAACTACATATTATTACAATTACACACCCAATCCTTGAACTTTTAAAACTTTAATATGAAACTCCATTTTGAATTATTTGCAATTTAATCCCTGGTCACATTGTGAGAATGTCTTATACAAGACTGTCATAGAACTGTTGTTTTTTAGTTTAATCACTGGTGACCTTCTCATAATCTAATGGTAAAAGGGGGTGACAAAAAGTGGCTCAATTTTTCATAATGTATTCTAGCGTACTGTAAACTATAAAGGGTGATAAAAAGTAGCGTTTCTTCTAAAAATTGGGATCTTTTATTTTTTTTATTGGGCGGGGTCATAGTGTAAATATTTAATAATAGAAAGTGGAATTTTTGGAAGCTTATAGATTTTTGGGAGTTTTAGGAACTAGTGTAACGACTCCAATGACGGAGAATAAGGGGTGTGATTATGTAGCCAGACTAATATGTCACTAAAATATGTGGTTCTGCTTATCCACAGGGAACACCAGTGCTCCTCCTATATCTCTAATCTTATCAACCAGGAGACCATCCGGGAATTATTCCTCCTATTTCAAGAGGTGGAATTGCTTCACTTGATTTTGGCCAGACATTCTTGAAAGAAAAAAGGGACCAATCAAGATGCAATGATTGTGTGTTTCTAATAATTACTGTTCAAAAAGGTTAGACTTAGCTTCGTTTGGTCTTATTTTACCTTTGTATGGTGGTTTATTTAATTTATTCATGACAGAGCTTTGAACTCATACCTGTATTAGGAATGACTGGAGGAACTCTTCCATTCTATTATAATTGAACAAAACTCCTTTCTTAAGCATACATTTTGCATAATAACATATTATGTATGAAGCACGCTATAAAGTTAAAGGTTAAAGTGTATTTTTATTCTTGCATGTAGTGCACCTGTCTAAATCTTACACTTTTTTCTAGATATATTTTTTCTTATAGTATAATACAATAAAAAAAATCTTAACACTTCTTTAAGAAATATTTAACAAAAAAAGTATTAACACTTCAATACTAAACATTTTTCATAAAAAAGTGTTAATATATTTTTAGTTTTGCACTTAATTTGCATGATTCAACTTATGATAGATTTTGACAATTTTATTTACTTAATTATGAGTGAAACATTAATTATTATATTGTGTTCTATATCTAATGGATAAAAAGTTATTTGGTACTTAAAGTAGTTTGGACAAGACTATTTGAGGTAGTTATTGTTTAAGAGTGACATGTCTTTCAGTTATGGACAATTCACTGTATTTTTAGCTTAAATACTACATATATTATTTAGCTTATACACTAAAATTTTTCTTTAGAGTATTGTAGAGTTTAATAAACTCTATACAAGAAAACGTATTTGTTTCCACACACAGAATGTTAAGAAGACAAATATATAAAAACAACCTTACATAGACTTTGGAGATCGATTCCAACCACCAATGCATCGCCATGAGCAAATGACTTCGATAGCCTCTTAACTATTATCATCATCCACCTTTGACCCCCCCCCCCTTTTTAAAAACACTTTTGGCCCCTCAACTTATAAAACAGCTCAGTTGTAGCACTTCCATTTGGTCAATCCGTCAGTTTTTGGTCAAAGAGTCAATTTAAAAACATATTAGACATTTTCCCCTTTTCATTTTTTAAAAAAATTCCTCTTTTGTTTTTCCCTTTTTCCCTTTTCCATTTTCTTTTTCCTTACCCCTTCCCATTTTCCCTTCTCCATCCGGACTCTACCACTCCACCACCCCACTTCACATCGCCACAAACAACCCTAACTCTTTACCCCTTCACCTTTCCCCTTCCGACTCCACCACCCCACTTCTAGCTCCCAACTCCACCTCATCACGTAAAACTTAGCATTTTATCCTTAAAACCCTAATCTCCGTCTGAGATGAACATTTCCATTCACTTCCTACTCACGCACCACTGGGAGAGCTGAGAGCGGTGGTGGTGAAAGAGCTAAATCAGTGGAACAGGTCTAATTGGGTGGTGGTGCGGGTTAAATTGGCGCAACGAGGAGGAGCGGCGGCGGAGTTGATACGGGTGTGAGAGCGGGTGGTGGTACAGGTTGAACTTGCACACTGAGGAGGAGCAGTGGTGGTTCCAATTTAAGTTTAAAGGTGGTGGGTTCAAGAAATCATGGGTTTGGGTTGACCCGATGAGATTTCAGGTGGCGGTGGGTTTAGGAGTGACCGGTTTGGGGGTGGACGGTTTTAGGGGTGGAGGGCGGAGAGTTTTAGGTTGTGGTCATTTCAGAGGGGCAGTGGGTTTCAAGGGTGGGGGAAACGGGTTTCAGTTGGTGTGGGCAGTGGGAGGGGGTAGGGGAAAGGGAAGGAAAAGGAAAAAGATAAAAAGGAAAATAGATAAAAAGGAAAAAGGAAAAAAAGGAAAATGGAAAATGTTTCTTTTGCCCTTAAAACTAACATATATGACTAGACTTAACGGTTTGACTTGACGGAGTGGCCACAACTCAGCTGTTTTGTAAGTTGAGGGGCTAAAAGTGTTTAAAACAAATATAAGAGGACAAAGGTGGATGGACGATGGTGATAGTTAAGGGGCCACCACAGTCATTTTCTCTATACTATTACTACGTATCTTTCATGTTCATAGAATAATTGTGAAGCAAATATAACAAATATAGTTATGCAAGATGAAAACCGACTTAAGTGTCGATCCTCATATGATGATCTAGGTTATGCATGACAAAACCCCTAGTGTATTGGGGAAATAATCTTTGATGGCTGATTTAGAAAAAAGAGTGTTCACATATCAATAAATAGAATAGAATAAAAATATACCGTGGAATTTATAGGTGTGTTACCCTATAAAGTTATTTGAATACAACAATGTGTAAGATATGTATTATTTATTGGAATATTCATAATACTGTAATGAACATAGTATCGTGTCATACTTTCATAGATCGAGCCATGCCGATGCCCTTTGGTTTCTATAAATGCTTCTAAAACTGGCCAGCATTAAAGGTAGTGTGATGTTCAAAAGTTACCAATGTTCCAGGTGTCGTCATCACCAGCGTTGCACTGAAGAGAGAGTTGTAATATTCTTTGACTATGCACATTTTTTTCTAATTTTCAAGGCAAGAATCAAAATTTTAGCTGCTAAACTGAACGGATCAACTCATAATTTCTCTTAACTCTTCATTCCAACCGTTTTTCAAGACTAAAGAATTCTCATGATGCAATAAAAAAACTTCTCTCTAAAATAACACTCTCATTCTCTATAACTTCCTTTCACTGTATAACAACCCATTTCACCGAAAAAGCCATGGCCATGGTGGCTCCGCCATGGGCAAACACTAAAGCTTCCTTTGCTGAGACTCTAATGCAACCAAAGCCATCATCTGAATCCATAACTCTGCATCCACACTACAATTACAAAGGGGAAGTGTCCGTCCTCTACCCAGAAGATGAAATCGATATGCTGGCTATCCCGTATACTAAAGCCCTAATTGGCAAGCTTGGTAGGGGTAGACCGACTATGGACTACATAAGAAAGCAATTTCAAACCATAGGTTTCAAAGGGGAAGCTCAAATTGCAGCGATGGATGGTCGCCATGTCCGAATTACTTTGACCTGCAGGAAGACTACAACCGGTGTTGGCTGAAGAGGATATGGTCACTAGGAAGCAACATGATGAAGAACTTCGACTACGATGAGGAATCATTGCTAGCTCCAGTGTGGCACACGGTCAAATTCCCCCCCGGTACACTTCTTTCATCCCACTGTTCTTACATATATTGGAAAGGCTTTAGGGGAACTTCTATTTACAAATGCACCCACAAAGCATCTCACTAGACCTTCCACTATTAGACTGTGTATCGAAATAGATATCCGTAAACCAAAGCCTTCCAAAATTCGTCTAGGTTCGATTGGGAATAATAAGTCCTAAAACATAGTCTATGAAGACTTTCCAGCTTACTGCAAATGTTGCCATACGTTAGAACATGCTAAGAAAAAACTGTAAACAAGGGGGATCAAAGGGACAATACTGGATACAAAATGCCAAAATATAACAGGACAAATATCATTAGAAACTCTAATTCTGGCCTAGATCAAAGGGATAAAATGACTCAGCAAAAAATGAAAGCCTATTGCTAATAATGTAGCTAGTTTACAAAAGGAATTAGCTCATAAGGTTTCTGGTTTACCAAAGGAAAAAGATGCATTATCTCTGACCAATAAGGAAATTGGTGACATAGAATATATAGATCATCATAATTCATCTCCTAGTCTACTGGAACTAAATAAGGTTGGGATACAAATGGATGAAACTCTTCCCAGTTCTTCTATAATTAGGATTCCCAGCCCTCAAGTTAACATACTAACTAGCTTTGACAGCAAGCAGAATGATAAAAGGTCATCCCTAAATAACTTAGTAAATGATCACAATGAGGATTCAGTCACACATTCCCCCTTCTCTCCTACTTCTATTTCCAACAGGTTTCAAGTGCTTCAACAACATGACCAGGCCATGGAGGAGGAATCGGCACCAATTCAACACCTATTGCAGCAGCACATAATTCAGAATTTTGAATACTCATCACTGGACCATGAGGACTTTTTGGAGAACAAAGATGAATCAAAAGGCTATAGAACAGTTTTTTCATCACCACAGAGACTATTCACTTCAGCCACCTTTAGTGATGATACAGCCACCTTTAGTGATGATACAGCCACCTTTAGTGATGACACCCTTTGCTCTAGACTAAGAGACACACCAAACACTCTAAATCTTGACCTATCTCATTTGAACTACAACACAAATAGATTGACTACTAACATATTATTTCCTAATTTCCAGACTTCCCATTTGCATTCAACTTGATACATATAATGGAGATTTACAAAGCAAGTACCTGGAAGATGCGGTTCACTTGGGACAGGAGAAAGAAATTGCTTCCCCTTCTGACCATGAAACTAAAGAGGTTAAGTTCAAAAGGATTAGTACCCCCAAAATAAGCTCTAGGTTAGCTATGAAAAATAAAAAATAATCTTAATCATTGTAAATATGCTAATTAATATCATGTTTTGGAATATTAGGGGACTAAGTGCATCAGAGCATAGACTTAAAAGATTGTCAGTTAAGCATAAAATTTACCTGCTGGCTATTATAGATCCTAAGGGTAAAATAGAGAGTAGAATAGGGTATCAGAAGAAACTATGTCACAGGAACTGTCTAAATACAATCCACTAGAAAATTTGGATTTTTTAATCCCATAGAGTATCAGTTACACTTATTTCAGAGCATGAAAATGTTATTGTGTGTAATTTCAAGGATAATCAGAGTGATAACTTCTTTACTATCTATGTGATTTACTCCCCTCAATCTACCTCTAAAAGATTAAAATAGTATAGTCGTATTCAATCTACACCACTTTCAGGTAATACAATTTTAGGAGGATATTTTAATGCGATTAGGAATTTAGATGAATACTCAGGTTTTAGTAATCCAGATATGAACACCATAAGAGATTTTAATAACTTCATAAATGATCTAAAACTGAGTGAGATTAACACTTCAGGTAATCCTTTTACCTGGAGCAATCAGAGGGCTGTAAGAGCTACATCTAAAAGGTTAGATAGGGTTTCGGCAAATCAGATATTTCTGGATAATTTACTAAATCATCTGTTCAAGTCCTAAACAGAACATCATCTGATCATTCTCCCCTCTATTTAGAGATTAGAAATGATAGTATCACATACCCTAGACCATTCAAGTTCCAGGAAATGTGGTTTATGAGAAAGAATTTCATAAAACTCATAGAGGACAACTGGGTTCAACCCATTGAGGTACGAGTCAGTTAAGAGTAGCTTTAAAATTAAAGAAACTCAAAATGGAAATAAAAGTGTGGAATGCGACTATCTTTGGAAACATAAGGGATAATATTAAGATCTCAGAAGCACAAGTAGCAGTCCTGGAGGAAAAATATGGTAGGACACACCTCATAAAAGATAAAATTGATTTGAACAATGCCTGAGCAGTATTAACTAGATCAATACTGGAGGAAAACATCTTCTTAAAACAGAGAACAAAGGAAAAATGGTTAAAATATGGGGACCATAACTCAGAATATTTTCCCAAGACCATAGCAAAAAATAAATCAAGATTGTCTATTCTAAAAATCAACGGCTCAAATAACTCATGGATTCAGGGTAAAAAAGAAATAGGTGAGTAAGCTGCCAACTTTTTAGGGATTTTCTTAGTGATGAAAACTCAGATACAGATGGGGTAGGTCTATCTTTTCTATGATAGGAAATAAAAAAAGTTATCTCACCATCCTAGAATCAGGAATTATTAAAACCAGTAACAATGGATGAAGTGAAAAATGCAATCTCCAGCTTAGATCCTACAGCAGCTCCAGGCCCAAATGGTTTTATTGGTCAATTCTTTAGAAAGGCATGGCACATAATTGACAGTGATATGTTCCAGGAAGTTAGGGAGTTTCAGATAGGTGTCCCAATACCTAGAGCAGTAGGCAGTTCCTTCATTGCCCTTATTCCTAAGAATAAAACACCTGCTACTTTTTCAGAATATAGACCTATAAGCTTGTCTAACTTTACAAACAAAGTGCTTACTAAGGTAGTTGAAAAGAGGTTAAAGCCGCTAATGGGTCACATAATCTCAGAAGAACAATCAGCTTTCATCTCAGGTAAGGATATAACAGACAACATCTTAATGATGAAAGAAGCCATACGACTTTTGGATCGGAAAAATGAGTCATTAAATCTAATACTGAACATTGACATGATGAAAGCATTTGATAGGGTCTCTTGGGCTGCACTTAATTCCCTAACCCTGAGAATGGGTTTTCATGGGAACTTTGTTAAAATGATCATGAATAACCTGAATGGTGCTTGGTTCTCTGTCTTGATCAATGGAATCCCACAAGGTTTTTTAAGACTTCTAGAGGATTGAAACAAGGGGATCCCCTATCCCCTTTTCTTTTTAACATGATTATTGAATTGCTGACCTTAAACTTAAGAAAACAGTTTCAGGTAGGAAACTTAATACTTTTCAAAACACATGTTAATACTAATCCCATAACACAACTCTCATTTGCGGATGACACAGCTATATTCATCTTAGGAACATCCAAAACACTTAGAAACCTAATGAAATTCATGGAAATATACCAAAGAGCAATAGGTTAAAGGTTAATTTCACTAAAAGCCTTTTCTATTCAAGGAAATTAAGTAAGAGGAAGATAGATGAGATCCAGAGGATAACTGGAATGATTCAAGGTACATATCCACTATCATATTTAGGGGGTCAAAATTTTCTAAGGGAGAAAACTAAAAAGATATTTCCCAGATTTAGTTGATAGAGTAGCAGGTAAGCTTGAAAACTGGAAAAATAGTTGGCTATCTCAATGGGGGAAACTAATTCTTATAAAACATATTTTGAGTGCTATTTCTCAACACTCCTGGTCAGTCATAGCTCCTACAGATCACACAATTAATAAAATGGAAAGTTTGATGAGTAACTTCTTCTGGGGAGAAAAAGAGGATAAGAATATGAGACATTGGGTTTTATGGGAAAGAATGTGTCAAGCAACACAAGAAAATGGAATAGGTATTAGGAACTTATCCACCTCAGTTAACTCATTCTTATCAAAATCGGGTGGAAAATGCAACAAGGAACTTCTCCTTGGTCAAATTTCATGTGGTCTTTACCCTTGTCCTATAGACCTTCTGAAACATGGGATAGATATAGGATAATAGTTAGGTTCTCGGAATTGAAGTCTCAGGTTATCATAGGGGATGGACAAGTTAACATATGGACATCCAACTGGCTAGGATCAGGATGCCTCATCAACTTATGGCCATCACAGGTACAAGTTCCTCTTCCAAACCTGCAAGTAAAAAATCTCCAGGTTAGTAAACAAGTTTTACGTCCAATTTTATTGGATTATTTATCTGCTGAGGCTATGACAAAAGTTGATAAGGAAATTAATTTGACAAATGACAAGGACTTCATGATCTGGACACCATATGAAAATGGATTGTTCAACATCAAATTTGCTTACCAATCTCTTAGGAAGAGTAGACCAATCATAACAATGTTATCAAAGTTATGGAATTCAATAATTCCAAGCAAAATATCTATTTTTGTTTGGAAATTATTGAATAATGCCTTACCATTTGATAACATTCTTATGAGAATTGGTTTTAATATTGCATCAAAATACCCCAAATGTGAGAGCATAGATGCAGTAGGGCACTACTTCAATGCATGTTCTTAGGTTGATAAGGTGTGGAAGAAATTGCACAGTTTGATGAGCTTCCAACACCGGTCCTTTAACTCTATAGCTTCTAGGTTGCAACATTACTGGGCAATACAAGGCCACTCTAAATTAAGACTTTCATTAATCTGCAACCTTCCAATGTTAATTCTATGGGAATTATGGAATGCAAGGAACAAAAAGATCTATGAGAATAAATATTTTAATTCTAAAGCTATTTGGAAATCAGTCACTAATCTCTCCTTCTCCTTGTATTCTGTTCAGAGTCATCCGCATTTTTTATCACATGATCATACATTCTTAGTAACTGGGATTACTCCACCTCTGAAAAGGGTTACATGAATGGTTATAATCTTAGTCAGATGGACTCCTCCAACATATGGGCTTAAAATAAATTGTGATGCCTCCTTCACCATGTGTGGATCAGGCATTGGATGTATAATCATATCTGCAACTGGCTCATTAGTGCACATAATATCTGATTTTCTTGATGAACAATTATCATCTGCTCTTCATGATAAACTGATGGCAATCCATGCAGGTATGAAGTGGGCTATACACAGGTGTTCAAAGATCATCATTGAATCGGATTCAAAACAAGCCCAGGAAATCCTTAGGGCAGGGCTAAGCCATCATGGAAATTGTTGCACCTTGTTAGAAAGATGATGGCCATAATACATGAAGGAAGCTTTCAATTTGATCACATGTTCAGAGAAGCAAACCGCCCTGTAGATTATCTTGCGAAACTCTCAACAAGACTTCAGAGAAGTACGAACTTCGAATCAGCAAAACAACACCAGCACTTTCTTTTTCTACTGTGGTAAGATAACTTCTTCCCCCAATTTCGGAAGAAACATGTACAAATTGGGGAGTAGTTCGATCAGGATGATTATGGGAGTGGTGGTATGTTGGCCATTCAGAATTTAACACGTGGGTGGAGGATTTTAAAATGGAAACACAGACTACAAATCCCCAAAATCATATCACAACATTTTGATTAATAGGTCGGTCAATTCTTTGACCTTTTGTAATGACTACTTTTGGGTTACCAATGGTTAGGGGATCCATTAAAATAACCCCTGCTAATCCATGATGAGCTGTTGAATTGAAAAAATTAACCTATGAAATTGGCTACTATAGATGAGATAAAATAGGCAGTTTTTAACCTAAATACTAATAAAGTTTTCACTGAAATGGGCGATTTAATTAGTTAGCACAAACTTACTATATACAAACGAATTCTTCTGACCTATTCGATCTGTAAATCATTTTTCACGTATTCTTTAACGAAGTGGATAATTATAACAGTTCATGTGTTTCGTAGCTTTTGAATTTAATCATGAAAAAAAGGGTGGGTTTCTACTTAATAAATGTCATTGCATATAATTAAGTAGCAAAGCATCACTTTTCAATTTTTGTTTGGTATTAAAAGTAGCTCCACTACAAAGAAATTGGAGGTGCGCATGTCCATCAATGGTATAAAGTGTCTTTAATTAAGCTAGTGAAGAATGATTTGGATTCTGATTCTGAGTTAAGTAGGTAAAAAAAAGCACTGCTTTCGTCCCGGAAAAAATAAAGAGGGGCATTTCTTTTCTTTTAAATTAAGTTAATCTTTTAAGAAAATAAATATAGGTATGATGTCTTCCATTCATTATTGTAATTATGCATTACATACAATAAAATTAACAACCTCTTGTTTTAAACTAATTAATTTTTAAACAGGTATTTTTTTAATATGTAACTAATTGAGTGATTTAATGTTTATTTTTGATCATTTTTATAATTAATGTAACTAATTAAATGATTTAATGTTTGTTTTTATTCATGGAATTAGATTCTCATGACTAACAATCTTTTAAAATGTATCATAATTAAAGATGGCAGTAGGGCGGATTTTGGTGGAGTTTCGCTCCACATCTACCCCAATGGGGCGGATATGGATATAGTTCTCGTGGGGGTGGGGCGGGGATGGGTATGAAAATTGATACCCGTCATGGGTAGTGAATCGGGCATGGAAATTAGTTCAAACCTGCTCCACCCCCGCCCGTAATGCGCATGTTTTACTTATAATATTTTCATGTAAATATCATTAAAATTTAGGTGTTTTTTGGAGATAGAAATGGGGTGAGTAAAAAGTGGGTATGGAGATCCAAGTGAGTGATGGGGCGGAGGTGGATTTTAGATAATACCCGATAGTCTGAGGGTGAATTTTAATATTGTAACTGCCAAGGGTAATGGGGCGAGTATGGGTATGAAAATTTTAGGTGGACATGGATATGGAGGTATCATAATCCGTACCCGCCCTGCCTCATTATTATCCCTAATCATAATGTATAATTAAGTATAATTTGACATTAAAAGTTATTGAAATGAAATTTTTCATAATTGATTTAACCAATTACAGGTAATAACTACAGTCTATTTCCAAATTTCAAATGATTTCTTTTGCACAGATTTTTGCATTCCCTTCACAAATAGAAATAACATTCTCTGACGACGAGAGCTTATTCCCTATGACGATCTAATAAGTCAAAATTTTGCTATGGAACCTGTACAATTTTGCATCTTATTTATGTATTTGCCCAAGTTCAAGTTCGCCAGAATCAGATTCCATCAAGAAGAAGTATATAGGTAAAGAGATTCTTATTATGAAGAACTCTCTTCAGTAAAGAAAACTGATTGATGAGCTCCACGTCGCCGCGGCCGTATGCACCGCTGCATTGGCAGAAATATGCAAGACAAATTCCCTAGAGTTTTCTGGGGGGAAGAGTTTCTGTCGATCAAATCAGAAAGTGTATTTGTAATAAAGAATAAATAGTTGAGCATACAGTGTTACATCTCTCCTTTATAAAGATTGACAGGTAGGGCAACTGTTTTGTTTGCTTGTGATGCAAGTACTAGAGATCTTTTTTGGCTTGGTCCAATGGTTGCTACTCAGAGGATATTATTTGGAGGGTAATATAAAGACAGTTGGGCCGACTAGGCTAGGCACTTGGGCCCAGGAAGAATTACACATTATCAATAAGCCCCCATAAAGTTGAGGGTTCGGCCCTTGAATTCATCCCATGTTTCCTAGATTCTACCTCCCCCCAACGAGTTTTTTGCTTCGACCTTCGATATGGCTGCGTCGAACTCATCGTTGAACACATGATATGATTTCCGAGCCCCTTGAGGGTCCTGGGGTGTTCGAATCGGATTTGGATCCGTTCTTCGAATAGATTTATTTGTTGAGGGTTCGATCCTCAGCTTTCTACTTTCAATTAAGGCCCAAGGGTCACGAGTCGAACTTCGAATCCATTTAATTACATGAGGCCTACGGGTCTCGAGAGCAAGAAACAAGGAGGCCTCGTCCTCATATTTACCAGGGGGATTCAGCGAGGTAAGTGGAAAGGACTCGAGTGGCGTGATGCTCACTCACACCTCTAGGTGTGTGGTGTCCATACTGAATTCCACGCACGCCACTTTTCCAATTAATTACTGGAATCTTTTACCCATGCGGCCCATTAACCCATGTTCTTACTTAATTTGTGGCGGCTCGAGGCAATCATTACTTCCCTTTCTTCTATATAAGCTGACTCCAAGGGTCTTTAAGCACTTTTCACCAAAATCTTCTCTTAGTTTCTTCTTCTTCTTACCTCCAGAGCTCCCGCTGTTTTCAGAGATCATAACCTTCTAGAGAACTCCGGTCAATTCATTTCGTCCACCTCAAAAAGTAAGTTCCATTTCCCTCTTCGTTTAGCCTTATTTTTAATTTCTCAATGTCACAAAAAACTTTGTGGGGGAAGGGGCAATTCCGGCCTATTTTCTTGCCATTCCTTCTACTGGAGAAGTTGAAAACTTCCTCCTTCAAAGATCTGGCGTCGTTTCCTCATCGGCCGCCAGTTGCAGTTTGTCTGGCAGCGGAGATAGAGAGACCTCAGCTAGTTTTCCAGTGCCACCACAAGGTTACCGCCGGAAGTAGGTCACTTCGAAGGAGAGGGTTCAGAGGGATGTGGTTATTCAGAGGGACGTGGAGGACCGATGTTTTATTTTTGAGGAGATTCTAACTCCCGTGGTTGAGAGCCCCCCGCCAGTTCCCTTAGAAATTACCCATATGTTATCTACCCTCTCATCTGCGGTTAGCATTCTTGAGAACTTAAGATTGTAAGTCCTTCGATATGATGAAACCCCCTAAGAATCCTAGATCAAGGTGGTGTGCTATTTATGAGCGCCATTTTAGGTTTGGCCTTTGCTTTCCCCTTCCCCCTATCCTCTCTCGGCTTCTTGAGGAACACCAGATTAATTTAGCCCAACTCCATTCGAACGTCATACTTTATGTTATGGTGTTCATGACCCAGTGCCACAACTTAGGAATCACCCCCAGCTACGAACTGTTTAGGTCCCTTTACTACCTTTCCCGTAGCAAAGATGTGGTGAATAGGGATACAGAGATTAAGGGGATTCTTACTCTTAGCAATAGGTTCTTGAACCACCCTATTAAAATCTCTTCGAACTTCCGAGACTGGCACAAAGCTCCAATTTAATCTTTTGATATTGAGACTGAGTGCTATTGCATCCTGAGGTCCAATTTGAAGCCCAAGTTCAAGAACACCTCCAATTATTCGGCTCCAGAGGATGTGGTTGAGAATGGGGACAAGTTGTTGGATGAGTCCCTATATATTGCTTCAATCTATGGGAAAATTGTGTCCGGTTATACCTGGCTGTCAGAAGTTTACGAAAAGTGGGTTTACAGCCAGGACCCAGTTCTAATTAAGCCTCCCCCTACCGATTCCTCGAAATCACCTTCTACTGAAAATAAAATGAGGAAGAAGAAGGAGGGTGAGGGTAGCAAGTATAAAAAGGCTAAGAGGAAGGCCCCTTCGACTTCCCATGAACGGGCTCCCAAGAAGCCGAAGAAGCCAAAGTGTACTGGCTCTTCGAAGCCCTTAGAGCCCATTTCAGAGACTGAACCCATGGTGGTCGAAGACCAGAGTGCTACTGAGGTCGTGGAGACCCCTTATAAATACTCCCCCCAATGCATGAAGGTGTTTGTAGAACCTTAGTTTTCATTTTATTTTTTTGTTTCTATTTTTTGTGTTTCTTTTACTAACCCTTTTTTTGTCCCAATGGGTTTCTGCCAAGAGTTCGTCGGTTACAAAGAAGAGGAGGAAGAGATAATCTACGAAGAACACGTCTCAAGTCCCCTCTTCCCTGTTCATCAACCTCCACTGGAGATCCAAAATCTTTCAGTCAGGGATAAGAGAGACATGAAGGGTCTATCATCTAGAAGTTCCTCCCCTTGAAGGCAAAAAATCGATGATAGGGATTTTTCCAAGCCCCTTTATCATTCCAGCACCGAGCTCAGCCTGGGGAAGGGTAGCTTCATTCCATTGGGTTCCGTTGACCCCTCCCTTATCGAATTCCTGGGGGTGGCTTCCATTGTTAGTGTCCTTGATTCCGTCCTCCGGGATTTTCTAGAAAAGGCCCGCCAAGCAAAAGAGGCCTCGACTAAGGAGGTGGTCCACAAGACCAAAGTAAGCGAGATCCAAGAGAAGCTCAAGAGAGCTGCCTCTGACTGTGAGGAAGAACTAAGGGGGGCCCGGGAGAAGTTGGCCACGACGGAAGTCCATCGAATTCCTGACCAGCGAGACCATGAGGCTGGCCAATCTTTTCTCCACTGAACGGTAGGCTTCCTTTCTCAAATCCTATACCAACAAGCTCGTGAAGACCCTGGGGTTCCGAACATTCTTCTCTTCTCTGCCCGAGACACGCATGGGACTTGCTCAGAACAACTTCGCCACCCACCTCAGCAAGGAACTACCATCTGAATTTTCCACTATGTTGGAGGTTCACAAGAACATTTGGCCCTCCCAGTTAGACCACCTTTGGTGAAAGGCCATCCAGGATGGTAGCATCGAGCTTCCACTACTCAATCATTTGAAGGCCTCCGGCCAGTTTTTCACCGAGGATTAAATTTATGAACTCAAGGTGGACGGGGACAAGGGATAGAACGAGTTGGCCCCCTGACTTAGCTGAAGTCCAAGCACAATACTTCCAGTTCGATTACCCCCCAGCTGAGCAGTCGGAGCATAACGTAGGGGAAAATGTATGAGTTACCTTAGATATTATTCTAGACATATTTTTTAGTACCCCCTACGCTTTCGAGCTTACTATTATTAATGAAAATTTTCTTTTTTACTTATGTGTTATTTTTACTTTTTTGTAGAGTTTATCTTTGGTTCCCTACCCCCCCCCCAAATATTCTGAAAGGGGGGTCCATCTTCAACTTCTTCTTCCAAGTGATGAAGAAGTGGTATCATAAAATCGAAGAATGGGCATGGGACCATCGAATAGCCACCAAGTGGTACTGGTGTCAATCCCTCCGCCTCAAAGATGAACTTCGGGCAGCTAATGAGGAGTTAGAATTATGGCGGAGTGGTCGGTATGAGGTGCATAGAGGTCTACACGACAATTTAAGTCATCTAAGAGAGGAGAGAGACTTCTTGGCCACTGACAGAGATGGGCTAGCTGACGACCACAAACTCCTCCTCGAATGGCACAACCAGTTTCTTACCGAGATGACCACCAAAGCGGGTTTTAGTTCAATTCAAGAATGCCTAAATACTACTAAAACATTTAAATCATCTTGGGAGGGGTCCTCTTCGTTCACCCAGACGGTCATGGTTCATTACCATCGTGAGGCTCAGAAGAAGTTAGAGTATGCTAACTCTCTTTGTGGTCCGAGAGACTACCTTTAAGGTTTATGAAGATAGCATTCGAGCCTATTATCTTAGGCTTGATATGGTGGTGCCTACTATCATTGATGATTTTGAGGCATACCTCCAAGAGACCGTGGACATCATGAAGTGCGGGGAACTCGATAAGCACCTTAAGTACAGAGAAGCTTATGATGAAACAGACGGGTGGTTGAAGGAGATAGGGAACTAGAATAAAGGGGCTTCAAAATCTCGAGCCCCTCCGAAAAATATCTAAGGGAAAGAAGAAAAGCACAGCTTCGAGCTCACAGGGTCTGCGTTCTTCTGGACATCGTACAACTAGCGGTTTTGTTTTCTCGTCTGGGTTCACTGGTGAACCAAGAAGAGGGGGTATCCTTTGTGCCCTCAACTCAGCTAGCCATCTCTACTCAATGGGTACGGGGCCCTAGTTCAGAAGCTAATCGGGGACGTATGGGATCTGCACCAACTCAGAGATGACTCCCACGGCTAGCTCCAACCATGGGGGTGCTCCGATCAACATTCAAGGGGACTCCTCTAACATAGAGATTGAGATAGCTGGGGAGGATGGAGATCCTCAGGACGTTCCCTTTCTCGGAAGCCCAAAAAATTGGTAGCAGGACCCTTGAGCTCCTCATAAGTGCAAGGAGCTGCTGATCCCAACGGATAGACATTGAATCTGATAAAGGATTTCTTGACACCCATAGCCCCCGTCAAATCGGAGGTTATGGAGGATATTTCCATCCATTTAGACCAACTGTTCCACCCTTAGCCTTCTAGTGTAAATAGTAAATACTTGCATTTTGTATTGTAATGTTGTATTTTTCTCCTTGAATGTATGTGGGGGACTCGGCCCCCGTACTTGTAAGCCATTGTGGCACTTTTTTTGATTGAATAAAACGTTTAACCTTTTTCCTTGCTAAATGAGCAATTTTATACTTCTCAAAGGGCTTGGCTCATAGTTAGATATCACAGACTTTTTCTACAAGAATGCTATGACCTCTTGGCTAACTTGATGAACCATTCTTGAGCTTTTCCTCGAAGGTAACTCCCCACCAGCTTACACATTAACTTTTCGTTGAAGTCCCTCGAATTCATTAGACTAAGAAGGTCTATATGAACTCAAGAAGGTCAATGTCCCCGTTGTACATGGGGAGCCTCTCGGGTGGTTTTACATCGTTGGGCCATCGAGTCGCTATGATTACAGAACTGAAAGGGGAAGCTGCGACTTGACCCAAAGGCCCGATCAATCTATCCAGCTCCCTCTTGAGGGCGTCATTGGACATGTCTCCCATTCGCATGTCTCCGTATTGACTTGGCAAGGAAGCATCCATACTAGGGATCTAGTACATCTAGTTCGAGGGCATGTACCCATGCCATGGTCCTCCCATGGAAGAGTTGTGATACAATTGTTGTTCTCCTTGGTGATAAAGGTCGTACGGGGGAGATTCCCGGTTAAGGCCATGAATGCATTTGGTTTTCATAACTTGGGTGGCTCCACATTGGCCAAGCTTCCGGGTGAGGGATCGCCTGATTTGGAATATAAGAGGCTGAGACAGGCATTGAATAAGGCACCGTTTGACCCAAGCTAGGGAATGTTGGTTGAGGTCGATCCTGGGCCTCTATCTCCATATTCACTGGTTTAAATGCTCGTGGGATGTCCTGTAGCTAAAATCTTGGCTGCACCATTAAAGGCATTGAGAGTGGAAGCGCAACCTGCTATTGGATCATTATTTGGTAGAGCATCGGGGGGTCCACTAGATAGCCAGCAGATCGAAGGGTCTGGCCCAGCTATGCCAGATCTTGCTGGGACAAGGGAGGCACAATGTTCACGCCTTGAGTGGTTCGAGTAGCGCCTGTGGCTTCTTTCACCTGCGAATCTGCCAGGGCCTCCGTGAATTGTAGCTCATCCTCCTTTACTGATACGCCTGGCTCTACAAGGCAGAGGCTCCAGTGCCTCCTGTTTAGGGTTCAACACTAACTTCCATTCGTCTGGAGGGCATATCAGCCTCAATCCGAGACCCCTATGGCATTATCGTTGATGGGATCTAGTCTGTAACTACCACCGGGGGTCTGTTTCCGGTGCTAGAAGAGACTGGGGGGTCTGACTGCATTTTCTTGCTTTTCCCCCTTTTTCTTCCCTAATAAGGAGACTGCACTTCCTCTCCGACGTCTAAGGTTCTACCTTTGACTCGTTCACTTCTACTCAATGTGCTTATTGTAGAAGTGGGCATAAGCAATGGAATAAACATATCTTATAAACGATCCCACTGGGCGTGCCAACTTGATGCGCCCCAAATCGCCATCGACGTATACGCCGCTGCTTTGGCTGGAATCTGCATGACAAAGCCCCCGGAGTTTTTCGGGGGAAATAATATCTGACGATTAAGTCATAAAGTTTATTTTTAATTGAGAATGAATAGTTGAGTTTACAGTGTCACCTCTCTCCTTTATATAGATTGGCAGGTAGGGAAACTATTTTGTTTGCTTGTGATGCAAGTACTAGAGATCTTCCTTGACCTTCCCCTATGGTTACTACCCAAAGTATATTATTTTGAGGGTAATATAAAGACAGTTGGGCCGACTGGACTAAGCACTTGGGCCTAGCAGGAATTACACATTATCACTGATCAAATCAAAAAACTGTAAATTGCAAAGAAGGAAAGTCTTTGGGAATATTTTCTGTATTAATTTATAGAGATATCTACCTCTACTGAATCTAGAAGGAGTTGAGCTAAAATGATTAATAAGCAATCATTCTAACTAAATAACTAATCAGAAATATCTTCCTAACTAACCAAGAACTTTTTTGCCATGCTCGTGTCGTAACTCCGTGCTTATATAATTTGAGCCTTACTGTTGTGCTTGTGCCAATCGTGTTTTGTGTTGTTTTGTGTTGTGCTTGTAAAATAAAAGTTAGCTAGCATTCCACCCGCGTGGTGCCTACTTTTCGTGAAGTGACGTGCTCGTTCCATGTGTTGAATAGTGTTATGCTTGTCTTATTGAATTAACTCGGCGAACTAAATTTATTCTTCTATCTAATAATTTTTTAATACAAATATAAGTTTAAATACATTATAATAAATGTACATAAAATTACTGATAAAAGATATTTTTAAAATACTACATTTATTGTAAAATGTTGTAAGTTGAATTTTTTTTTTAAAAATATATGTTGAAAATTCGGAATTAGAATTTAAACAATTAGAAGTTTTAAAAAATTTATTCATTCATCAATATATCAGAATTAATTAAAAAAATTATTAATTTAATTTAATTATGTATATTTTAAAATTTTGACATGCAATTATTTGTAACGGTTCCAACTTATAATTCATTACATTTTATCAAAACATATTATCGTATTAATGAATAAACTATACAAATGAATAATTTATTTAAATTAATTTTATTTGGAAGTTATTTTATAAAATATTTTTAATCTAATATAAGTACTAATTAAACAACTGAAGATATTGAATTTTTGGTTAACAGAATGGCATAAATACATGAACTGGCCTTGCAAGCCAAGTTCGTGTCATTCGTGCAGTGTCATGCTCATGCCCGCGATTTTTCTCAACTCACCACCGAGGCCCGTTAGTTCGGCCCCAGGTCATGCTCGGGTCTCAAACGTGCTCGCGTCGTACGGGATTAATATCGGGTCGGGTTTGTGTTGTACGCCGGCAACCCAGACCAATTGCCAATTCTACTTCTCACTACTAACTGAATTAAGTTATGCAGTCAGTTGTTAGTTGGTTGTTCAATAGGCAGGGTGAATCCTCAGCTTGCAACTTTCCAACACCAGTAGTATACAAAGACTTCATCATCCCCCCTCAAGATTAGGTGGGTCAAGGTGCACAAAAGCCCATCTTTCTACGAAGAAGGTAAAAAGTAGTACAGGCTAGTAACTTGGTGAAACCATTAGCCAGTTGTTCCATAGAAAAGACATGAAGAGGATCAATGAATCCATCGAGATAAGATTCATGTACAAAGTGACAGTCAATCTCTATGTGTTAGTCATTTCATGAAATATCGAGTTCTTAATAATTTGTAGAGCTGCAATATTATCACAACATAGAATGTGCAGAGGAGTATAATAGAGATATTATTGATTTAGAATCAAGATAAGAAAGGAATATATTTTCCGATTGACTTTGTATATATCTTGTTCCATATTTGTTTCTACTTTGTTTACCTTTTGTACTCATTACACAATTATTTGTGGGTTTTACGTTCTATCATGATATCAGTCAGGTATCTCTAAAAAATTTGGCTTTTACCTCTCTCTTTCCCCAAAATACCAAAATTCTCGTTCTTTTTTCGATCAACCGCAGCCCACCGCCGTTGTCTTCCACTGTCCAGTACATATCGGTCGTTGCATGGGAGGCCGTTGATGCGTCCATTTTATACCGTGATTTTGGGATGTTTTTATACTCATTTTGGTGGACTTTTTGGCTTTGAAGACTCTATTTTGCCTTGAATTTCTATTATTAGAGTAGAGAGCGACTTTATCGCTTTTGTCACTTTTAATAAGAATTTCGTGAGACGGGGCAATTGTTGAAGATTTGAAGACATCGGAGACTCCATTTTGAAGACCATGAAGACTTTTGAAAACCCGAAGAAAGAAAGAAGAGAAGACTACATGAAGACCAAAGAGAAAAAAGTCAATTAAGGGCAGATTGTTCTGGCCGTAGCTAGTCGTGACAGACCCGTCGCGAGTCGCGACGGGCAACTGCCCAGACTTACTTTTAGACACATCCAGGACCATTAGTTCGATTTTCACTTGATCATGAACTCCTCACTTCAAAGAAAAATTCTTGTCGGGAGAGTAGCGTCGGAGATATCTTTATAAGTTAAGTTAAAATTGTCAAATTTTAACTTAACTTATACACGATCTCTTGGAAAAGTATCATAATTCATATTTATAGTTTTTATAACAGGTGAATGTTTTAATACAAACGATACGTATTGTAAGGTAACAGGTGCATAATATATACAAAAATATTCTGCAGCATTAATTTCATTTTTTGAATATTTGACACATATTTTTTACATGTTCATAGCATCAGAATTCATGCATTCAGAAGTTTGAACAACAATTTCATTTACATCGAAGGCAATTCAACAACAAAAACTTACTCAGATGTGAAAAATCCATGTTTCGACACTATTGGGCAAAATTTCAACCTCTTGAAACTAAATTTTGTTCGTTTAAAACTGAAATTCGTTGATGTAGATCTTGTTGCAGGGTAAAGAACTCATCACGAATTTCACTGGACACTAACCGATCGTTTAAAGAGCTCATCAAAAAAAAGGAATCGACTGGAGAAGGATTTAGTCGGATGGAAGAAGTTAAATTTGCAGAGAATATTGGAGTTTGGGAATGAGAGAGATTGATGTTTGGGATGGAGATTGAAGTTTGGGAAGGTAGAAGAATCGAGAATAGAGAAATTTGCAGAGGATGAGAGTTTGGGGAACAAAAATGCTTCGCGCTTCAATTTGGGGAAGAAGGGTTTGCTTAATTTGTGTTAATTGGAAATCGGTCCCTGACATGTCCATAAACTTATGGAAAGACCATCTGGCAGGAAACCCCCTCAAAGTTAATTTCTTAATGGTATATATAATTTCTTCTTAATTATTTATAATCATTATTCAATCAATTTTGAAGGCCTAATATGATAGGCCAAAATAAGTAGTATATGTGTGATGTGCACCCGAGCGTCATCAAAAAATTGGCCGCATGCAATTCAATCATAATACTGTTGCTGCCCTAATTATTTCTAACTACCAATAATAGTAGTTAGTGGTAAGTCACGTGTCGCTCTCAGAGACAAAGGGATTTAAAGGATAGTTTTGCGTAGTAGCTCACACAAGCATCATCAAATGTGTGTGTTCATAACAAAAAGGGAGATTTTTTTTAGCCTTAATCTATCAACTACAAGCATGAAAATATAAATAAATAGGGAAAAGTGCAAAAATGACCCTAAAAGATTGAGAAAATGCAGGAATGACCTTGTAAAATGTGAAAGTGTAGGGATGACCCTATAATATTGTTAAAATGTGCAGTTTTACCGAATTTACACTATTAATGCATTGACCGATGCAATTCAGACATTCACCCAAAGTGAAAAGACAAAAATACCCCCAAACTTCTAACTAAATATCTAATGACCATTATACTCCCTAAGCTTCTTCTTCTCCTCCAACTTCACACCCTAAACCTCTTCAAACACCCTAAATTTGAGCTGCAGCCTCTAAGCGCCGCCACCGCCGTCGCTAGCTTCGCCGCGTTACCAGATCTGCCACCGCACCACCACCTAAGACCCTGCACCACCACTTTAAACCCCATGCCACCACCTCTGCACTAATCCCTCTGCTCAGATCCGCCACCACCTCCGCCCAAACTCGTTATGCCACCGCTGCCATCTCCACACCCGCTGACTTCCCACATTTACCCCGCCACCGCTCAACCCTAGCTCATCCCTTACCTCTCTGTTGTATGCCATCTCTACCCCCATCCACTCTTCTCCGTCATACGCCACCACTCAACCTTAACCCCTACGCCACTTCTCTCTACGACTCTCCCACCTATCCTAGCTCCACCTCTCCTTCACCACCCTGCCACCTTCGCTGAACCCTACCCACTAAGCCACTCCCGGGTAACAAATCCCCAACACCGCTTATATTCCCTCCACCATAACAGTCTAAAAGCCTCCCACCATTGCGTAATAGACGCCTAGCCCCACGCCGAAACTCTAGCATGCCCGTTCGCCCTCAGTTCGCACCACCCTCACAAAATTGACAAAAAATGACGAAGAGAATGATGAAGTACATCCAAAGAGAATGAAAAATTCCCAGATATGTTACTTAGAGCAGTGCCATCGTGGAGCAGGGCACACAATGGAATGTGATGGGAGAAAGAGGAAATTTTGCTGTTTTGTTAAAAACCAGGGGCATTAATGTCTTCTACATTTTTTGTTTTAAATTTTTTTAAAAATAAGGGCAACACTTTTATTTCAACGATTTCCGTCCATTTCCGCCATTGAGATTTCGGTCAACTATTTCCAGGGTTATTTTTGCACTTTCAAATTTTACAAGGTCATTTATGCCCTTTCTCCCAAAACATAGGGTTAAAAATACATTTTTCTCAAATAAATATGTAAATACGATGCTTAGGAGCCTTGGAGGCATTTACATCACATGATTATTTCTCGGGTTCGATCCTTGATTCCTATTCATATAAAATAAATGGTATCCAATTTCTGTTTTATCACACTGTGTGGAGATGTTGACTCACCGAAAACTCCCACACTGACCAATATTTTGATTCTTCCACGTTATCAACATCTCACCTCTCCAGATATATCTAGCGGGAACTTTACACTACTACCTCTAGCCCTGACTCCTAACTTAATAAACCTGATAACAAGCAGTAAATTAAACTCGGGAGTAGCATGGCTCGCCGAGACCCACCATGAATACCCATTCTAAATCAATTTTGTGCCACTTAGAATATTATTACTTCATCTATTATCTATAGGGTTATCGTCTACCTATTTACTACAAACAAGGGATATGGCCTCAGAATTAACCTATGATCCCAACAAGATCAATAAAATTACCCACCACTCGTCGTGTAACTGTTGTTTCATTCATAGACTAATCCAATTAAGTATTTAAGTTCAAAAAAGTCAAAGAACCAAAAGCTATGCCTAAATTTCACTCTTGAACTCAACCTTCATATTGACCTCTAACTAAACCTGACAAAAAAAACAAAACCTTCCCGAATTCATTATCGAGCCTAGCGCTAAATTGTGCAATAACCTTAATTAGTTGTACTTCCTAATGTCAATCATGCATAATCATATGCATAAACATTCAATCACAAGATAATGATGATAATAAATGCACAAAGAAGATGAATCTAAGAATTTCACAAATTGTTAGTTAACCATGTTTACCAAATGTTGCCAAGTAATTAAATACTCTAAACTAATCAAGCCCATGAAAATTTTGGGTTTGAAAGACATAACTTAGATAAAAATGAATTAAGAGAGAGAGGGACATGTAGAGAGAGAGAGAGCAAAACTACAATGGTCACTATTCAAATCCACATTACTCTCCTTCTCCAATGGACAAAAGATTGCTTTTATAGTGTGAGGAGAGAGAGGGGGGGGGGAGAGGGAAAGAGAGAGAGAGAGAGAGAGAGAGAGCGAGGGAGCAACCGCCAGTCAACCAGCAGGCATGAACCATGCCTAGTTTTCAGGAATGAACAATGTAAAACTACATGTTCCGTTTTCTGGGCCTAAGTCTTGGACTTCGATGAGCACTTCTGAGCACACAGATCGTGTAAATTCACACGGTCTATTTCCTAGGACGATCGATTCTTGCATTTTAATATTCTGAGCGGTACGAACCATGTAAAAATACACGGTCCATTTCCTAGGACTTCTTCCCAGGCCTCGAACTAACTTTTGAGCAGCACGATCCATGCTGTTTTGCACGGTTTGCGCCGTATGAACAGCTCCAGTCCATAACTTCAAAACTTGGTCTTTTCCCTCATTTTCCCTTCCTATTTGCTACCACTTTTTCCAATAGCTTTTAATCTTCTACCAACTTTTTTATTGGCCTTCTGCCTTCTAGCATTCTTGCTAATGGCCTTCTACGATGATGGTCTCTAATTAAGCTCACAAAACAAGTAAAATTGACCAACTCATAGAGGTAAACATGTTATGCCCTAAATGCTTAATAAAATAGGCAAGTTAAGGCAGCTAACCACACTAGGTGATTCTAACCCCCTATCATGTAAAACACCTAATAATCCAACTAATCACCAACTAAACCATACAAAAGGAGTGCTAATTGTGCTAACAAAAAATTAAATTTGTGTCTAATCAAATCTCTCACACTTAGACCCTTACTCACCCTTGAGTAAGAACAAATAAATTCATATGGTGATTTTTAAGCTATATCTCCCAAAAACACAACTAAAACATTATTCCTAGAACTACCCTAACCCAAAACATAGGAGCTTTCCAACCCTCACATCCCGACCTAAGGAGTTCTAAACCACCAAAAACACAAAAATCATGCCATCATAATAATGAGGTATAAACATCCAAAGAAAAACAAGAGACAAGCTTACTCGACCCGCAAATTCCACAGTTAGACCAAAATAAGAGAAACTTCAAATATTTCAAATTCTATCTTTTTACCTAGGAGACCTCTCAGATTTTGATCCTAACCACTCTTTTCTTTCAAAGCTCATACCTCACATTTTTCCACACCTTTAAGGTTTCTCATTTTTGTATAGATCGTCCTTTGAGATTTACAACCTATCCGGGCCCTCGATTTTGCCTAAATTTCCCTTTCAGATTTTTGACTTAGCTGGTTCATTTTTTAATAATTAAAAAAAAATCAAAGATAAGATAATCCTTAAAGAGCTTGTCAGTAAAAAAAATTACAAAAACATTCAACCTCATAAAAACTTACCAAAAACACAAAAAGATGTCTAAAACAACAATTACAAGGTGTTTGATCACCGAAAATCAAACAAACATAAATACAAAGAGGTAGATAATGTCATCATCAAATCAACAAGTGTTTTCAACCCCCCCCCCCCCAACTCAATGTATGCATTGTCCATAAGCTTAAAAGTGCCAAAAGGGAAAGATATTGGAAACACCATCACTGATTTACCGGGTAAACGTCTGGCATGCTTGACTACATGCCTCTCCCCGTGCTAATTGGAGAAGGGTACTTAGAGGAGCTAGCCCTCTCCATTCTGCTTCTCTTTGGACTCATGTTAACAATCAAATCACAACAACAATGGAAAAATTGATAATATAAGCATAACCAACAATGGCAGAATCTCAACGCAAAATTTACCACCAACGCTCAAATTCTAACTGGTATATACATGACCTACGCAGCTCCAACCGATCAAAACTAGGTGGTATAGATTTGCCTCGCCCTAACTGATTGTTCCGCTAAATGAACACATGCCAACCACACCTCTTCACCCCAAAGTAACCAATCTCTGCAATAAAGGAAAGACACTACTCACCACTGCACTCTCTGTTAGACCACGATCTAGGAGAGGGGATACTAATAAACATACCATGGTCACATGAACAAGGCTCTATAAAGTTGAAAGATATCATAACAAAGTAAATGATTTCTACTCCCAAAATATACAAAAGCAATGACAACACTAACTTGAGCGTCGGAGCTTCCTCCCCTGAGATTATCCCTAGGGATTATTGCATGTACTTGGAAGGGATAAATCAATCATAGCCAATTCTGAGAACTATTAATACTTAGAAGAAATTACTCGCATCACTTACCAATAATCACAAGCACCCAAGATCCCCTCACACTTAATTCAATCAATATCTAATCAAACTACCTCAATTTCACCCACAATCAGTCAAGTATTCCAGGTTCAACAATTCAACCAATAATTTGAAACCAACAAACCTCTAAAATAAGAATTAGATGCCAAATACACTAAATATGAAGTGGAGAATCTCAGAGAATGATGATGATGACTAACATAGTCTTCTAGTTAATCAAATTTTGTAAGACTAGCTTCAATCAAACAAGAATTTTAGGGTTCTTGCGATTTTTTTCTCAATTGGGCAGGATTTACGGTGTTTTTAGATGTGAAAGTATAGATTTTTTTGTACATAAAAGTGTTGAAAAGTTTGGATTAGAAAAAAAAGGATTTTTCCAGTAAGGTTGGCAGTGGACATGGGGTTTGTTCACCGACGGATATGACGAGGGAAGGAGGGGAGAAAGTGTTTGATGTTTTGAAATATTTCTGGGTAGGGGAATTCATGATTTGATCGCCACAGACTATGCACATTTGCACATTCAACGAGCTGGCTTGGTCAAAAGGGATTTCACTTATTCTGAGCGTCGCTGACTGTGCAAGTTTGCACGGTATGTGAGCTGGATCTGGTACACCTCATGGATCTCCCTTTTGAAATTCGCGGACCATGCATATTTGCACGGTCCCTGAACTGGCCTTTGCTTGTTTCCCTTTTGAGGCTTTCTCAATTTCATGATCCGTGCATTTGGGCAAGTCTCAACCCTTTTACCTTTTATTGCTCCGGAATCACCACCTGTGTCTCGAGATCCAACACTAAATTGGTTTAAATCTCACATTTGGCACCAAGAAGAAAACTTGTGCATCTTGCATTTTATCGGGGGAGGGGGGGTGTTTCGGAAATGCCTTCGATTGAGAAGGATTGAAAAGAGGCTTAGGCCCTTTCAAATTTTCCTCAATTCCTGAAAGTTAGTACTATACGAATATGCATATCCAATATCATTGAAGTCAAGAGTACTAGAAACTTGCTTCGCGTCCTTACTAACACCCCTTGCATTTTCCAATTGATCACATGATAAGATTTGCTTCCTTTGGATCCTTAGGAAGGATCCTCTATGTTTTCAATCACATTAACACCATTAAAAGAGGTGTTTTCATTAAGAGGTTTCTTATATTTGTAGATCTCATATGCCCACTTTCTCCCCTTAAAGCTCTACTGTAAAAGTACCACTATGCACTTCAATTGTCGTTCTAGCCATTTTCAAAAAGGATCTCCCTATTAAAATATTGGCGTATTCTCATCATACAACATGTCAAGAACATAAAAATCCATGGGGAATACTATTTTTTTTATCCTAACCAATTAATCTCTACCCCTTTAGGATAAGTTTTGGATTTTTGGCTAATTGTATTATTACCCCGGTGTTATTCAAAGTTCCAAAATTTAGAGTTTTGTAAAGGGTGCAGAGAATCACATCAATGTATATTCCTAAATCTATTATTTCCCTTTCAAAATGGGTTTTATCAATGACAACGGGGATAATGAACATGTCGAGGTCACTACAAATTTTGGGGTAGCCTCTTTTGAAAAAGAGCCAACAATTGGCTACTAACCTTGACTTTTTCTACATTCTTCAATATTTTTGTCCTCCTATAGTGCACATTTCTTTTAAAAATTTAGCATACTTAGGAATTAATGTGATACCATCCAAGAGGGGAATGTTTAATTACCTCGCATCACTAGAACACCTTGAAGATGTGCATGTTGTTTTATTATCTATTATTATCCCTCAATACCGTCGGAAATGGCGGTGAAGGGGTGACCTTCTCAATTTTGCGCTTAGCGGCTACTTGTGAATTTGCTTCAAGTGTAGCTTCCGTCTCTTTAACCATTACCTCATATTTAAGTTCGCTTTTCACAACAACCTTATATTTGGATTTTCTTTGGCTTTTTTTAAACTGTCTTCAGGCTCTTGTTGGTTCTCGATCAATTGCATGGTGCATTTACCATCCTTATATTCTCGTCAAATAATCAATAATAACAGTAATAAACAAGGTCGCCTTCCTTGTAGGCGTTGTAGGTACAACTAGCCAACAATCTCTTGAACATCTTCTAATATTCATTTAAGGTCTTGTCATGATGTTGGTAAATGTTACTTAGCTCCTTCTTAAGCCTGGCTGATTTAGACATCAGAAATAACTTTTTCAAGAACGTCCGCTTCATGTTTATCCAAGTGGGGATGCACCCTAGAGAAAGATAGTAGGGCTAAACCTTGGCTGCATCCTTCAAGGAAAAAGGAAATGCCCCAAGTTGTAGTCTTCCTCCGACACAACATTAGGCTTCATATTGGTGCACAACAAGTGAAATTCTGACAAGTGCTTGTTGAAATATTCTCCATTCATCCCATGAAATGTTAGGAGACAATGAATCATCTCTGATTTGAGCTCTCAAGTCACATTTACCAGATTAGGGGGGGTAATATGATGCATAGCGGTTAACTCTCAAGATTGGAAGTCATAAACTCCCTTAAGGTCCGGTTATCGTCCTCCAATCTTGATTGAACTTCTTCGGGTTGTGGTTGATCTTTTAGGGGGTTGGAAGGTGTTTGCCTCATTTCTTTTCAAAGATTACCTACAAGATCGAGGTTGCAGTGCAAAGGTTCTTGTTTCTTGGAACGAGTACGTACCATAAGCCAAGAACAAAGGCAATACAAACCATCGAGAAACAACAAACACAAACACAAGCACAAACTAAGAACAAACTAGGTCGGACAAATAAAAACACACAATACTATGCTAAAAAATAACAAAACACGCCTTTTCCTCGGCAACGGCACCAAAGTTTGACGTGGACAAGAGGAGTCGCTAGCTAACGCACCAATCAAAGATAACATGTATTCCCTAATGTTCCTAAGAACTATAGAGTAACTAGTAGCAAGTATCATCCACAGAGAGGGTGGGTTCTGCTGAGTGCTTACGTAGTGTAGAAACTCACACAATAGCTTCACCTAGTGTGTGATGTGAATGTGGGTGTTTTTTATTTGAAGATACTTTAAACTATTAATTACGCAAATAAAGAAACAAAGACTATACTAACATACAACTACGAGAGAGTTAGACAAGAAGATTCTAACAAGACTTGGGGGCATTTGGTTCACGTGTTTAGACTATCAATTGATCCTTAATTTATTATTCTAATCCTCGATTAATTATTCTACTTTAATGCCTTGATCACATGTTGTGGATAGTTTGAATCCTTGAGGAAATTTCTCCACATCATCTCTCACCTCTCTCCGGTATAGTTAGGGTGCATTTTTTCCTGTATATGGACTAACCCCAAGAATAGCACTAAAAGAACGAAACCTTCCGAATTCTTTTTTGAGCCTAAAAATTAATCATTTCTTAATCATGATTAATTGAAATTCTAATACTAATCATGCATTAATCATAAAAATTAAACACAAATACAATTGATAAGTAAAGGGGAAAATAGAGGGAACACAAATGTCACAATATCAATCTAAAAATGTTTACCAAATGCTCCCACACACTAGTCAAGCAAAAACAAGAAAATCCCACAACAAAGCAATGATTATCCATGAAAAAATAGTAATAAATAAAGAGTGATTAATGTGGAAAATGAGTTTTTTACCAAGAAGTTAAAACCTAGATCCAATGAATAAAAGGGTGTTTTCATAGGAGGGGGAGAGAGAAGGTCAAAAAAATGCAGTGAAACCCTAACTTAACTTGTGATACTGAGTGCCACAGATTGTGCATATTTGCATGGCCCCTGAGTTGGATGCTGAATTCACTTCTTGATCGTGGACTGAAAATCGTGGATAGTGCATATTTGCATGATGCACTACTTGGACGTTGCTTCCACTCTTTGCCTCGGTCTAAAAATTGCATGGTCCACAAACTAGGGCATCTTCATCCTCTTTAGTTCACTTATTGCCTTTGTTTACTCTTCTTCAAATCTTTCTTCTACCACTTTGGAAGTGACCTTCTTGTTCTACCACTCTTGCAAGTGGCCTTCTTTCGATGGCATGGTCTTCGCTTCGCATAAAAACTCAATTCTCAAGGTGATCATGGAAGGAAACACTAAACATTCAAATACTTCACAAACAAATGAATTAGGATGCAAAACAATGCAATGTGATCATAATCCTCTAATTGATTAAGTATACAATTCTCTAAAGAAAAACCTATATCTATTACAATATCGAGTACTAAATGTGTTTAAAATATAGTATAAAACAAGCACATCACCATCTAAACTTCTTATTTCCTTCTCAAATTTAATTCAAGCAGTACCTTTGAATTCTACTTGAAAAATTAAAAATCTTAGAAGTATTGATGTAACTCCGCTGCATCAAACATGAGAGGAAATGATATTGAAGAATTCTTCCATGAACCTGCAAAGCATATAACTCCACAAAAGAATATAATGAAAGACAAACAACCTTCGAGTAGTGTATGAAACACTTTTGTTAAGATTTTATTTGTTCCCTTTTTGGTGCATATGATTCATAAACAATATCCTCTAGAATAAAATGAGTCTTGGTTGACAAAAGTGTACACTTATTTTTCCACCCCGTATGAACAAAGGATTGAATGGCAAGAAATCTCAAAGAATAACGTGTTATCACTCCTTTTCTCCTTGTGAGATTTTCTCTCATATTAAGTATTTCTTTCAAATCTTCTAGTGTTCTTGTATTCTGGTTGTATCATCCATAAAGAAGACAACTCATCTATTTATAGAATAATGAATTTTTTGAACATTTACAACATTTGAAATGAAATAGCAAATATGTTCATGACGTATACCCTTTAGGAATTTAAAGTCATATCTTTAGATGATGAACAACTCGTTCAAACCATATCATTATTAGCAGTCATATCTTTTCAATCATTAAAAAATTTATGATTACGAAATCTATTTTAAGTAGTAATCAAGAAAAACAATGCTCCGATATTCCGGAAGCGCTGAGTTGGATGAATCTGAGGTGGCCGAAACAAGGTCCATTGCCATTGGTATATCAATGGGAAGACCTATAAAGCACTAGAGATTGAGAATCCAAGAGTTGGAACTAGTGAGATTTGGTATGTTATCAATTTACCGGAGTAGAACCACCCGTTGCATATTCATGTAGGCATTTTTGTTGTGTTAGATTGTTGTGCGGAATACCCGAGAAAGAACAAGCAAAGAAAATAAAGCAAAAGACAAAACACCGAGAATTTACGTGGTTCGCCAATTGGCTACATCCACGGCCGACCAAGATCGGATTCCACTGGAGAGAAAAGACCAGAATTACAAATTTTATACTCTCTAGCAATCCTATCTCTTAGGGTTACAATAAAAGGACGAGGCACTATATATATAGCCCTCTCCACCTTAAACCCTAACGGATTTTGGCCCAAATTTTTTTTGGCCCAAACTATAACAGAAGACAAAATACCAATAACAGCCAAAACAGAGGATATGATATACCTTCGGTCCTAGTATCTTCCGAGTTGCACCCAAATCCTTCATGTCAAACTCAGCACTAAGAAGACCCTTCAGCTTCTGAACCTCATGCTTACTCTTTGCGG
>JAULKM010107919.1:0-78735 GCA_032355605.1 Rubia tinctorum | reverse complement strand
AAGGAACTAATTAAGCTAAATACATACAACCCATAACTAATCTACAAAAACTATGAAAAGAAAGAAGAAAAGAAAATAGAGTTCTAGGGTTTTGGAGAGCAATTTTCGGCCAAGCAAAAGGTTGGAATCAAGATAAGATGAAAAATATATTTATAGTACAAATTGGTGAGAAGAAAGGTCCAAGTGGGTTCAGGGCGCGCTGGTCGCGCGGTGACACGGGCGGAGTATGGCGCGGTGACACGATTTTCTGGGCGCGGTGACACGGTGACACAGGCAGACCGCGCGGCGCTTGAGCCAGCGGGAGCTGGGGCCAATGTGAACCATTCAAAATCATAGATTCATGTGTATGAATATGCGGCATCACAAGGCTGGTTGATTTAGCCAAAGTAGTCTACGACTCGCACATGAATGGTCCTAAAACACCTTTAATCTCAACTAACATCAACATCAAAACATACATAGGTACTATGCCAATAATGAGTACCAATTATCAATGCTATAACAGTTCCCTAAACCCTAACCCTAGCAATGAGCTTGTAAAGAAAGGGCAAATGATAATGGATAAACCTAAAACACAATCACCCAACGAAATCCAACAACTCATTCAATGTAAATGTTATAAAAGCATGAAATGGCAATGACATAAGTCCCTCAAATCAACAAAAGCATCATCACATTTGTTCAAAGTCTTTACAGTATGTATTTTTCTTTGCTCTTCACTTGTTGACGGAATCAGCCAACAGACTATGTTGAATCCAAAATGAATGTCGGTTTTAGGGATATATATATTTGAAAAGGAGGTTTGTGGTTAGGATTTGATGGTTTTCGATAGTTTTTTTCTTTCAATTTAGAGGTTTTAGTGCCACATCGGATGGATTGGGACTGCGAATGGGTTAGGGGTGGGCTATTTATATACCCAACGTGAAACACTGTCGTTTAAATTGATAATGCAACGTTGTAGACATTGTCGCATAGAAATACACAAAAATAAAATCATTTGCAACGTTGTTATTCATATATTTTTGGGCCACATAAATGAATTGGGCCAAAATATTATGTGTTTTGGCTAGCCCAGAGGGAATCAAATTGACATTAGCCGAATTTTTAAACCTAATCGACATAGACAAGGGACGACCGGCGTTGTAGTGAAGTCGCATATAATAGTGACTAGGCCAAATTAGACAATCCGGACAAACAAAAAAATATCTTTGGTTATAGTCAATGGTGGAATGAAAACAAATATGCCCGATATCGCAATTATATGTTGCCGTTACCGACAATATTCCAACATTGTGTTGACGTTGTAGAGTGGATTGTAGGCAGATTACCCCAAAAGCAATAAATCCATTCCCAAACAATTTAATAACTGAATTAATTAATAATGGAATAATAATAAAATATATAATAAACGTATTGGAGTAATGAAAAAATTTGGATCTGGCTACGTCCGATCTTGAAAAACCCTTACTGGTGTATAAGAAGGTTGAAGTTTATAATGTAAACCCTATGTAATAGTTATATAAGATATGTTTTCATCCCCACTTAGATTGGCTATGACTGCCCTTTAACTTTCTTAACCGTTGAATGGCTAAAAATCTAATCCTCACTTGTGTAATAAGGTTGACACTATCTGTGGATTCTTAAGTAAACCCCTAAGTAGTTTTAGAGATGGTATCTTTTGGCCTTGAATGACAAAAGATATGTATGCCATTGAACAATCTTATCCTTCAGCCATGGGCATTTTTTGAACTGTGACTCAATGGATAGGGTTGACTATTCGTGGGCATAATTGGAAAACACTATGTAAATGATGTAAGTAATATATTGTGCCATCAAATTTAATTGGCTATGACTGACCTTCAAAAATCTTAGCCATCAAAATGGAAATTGTGAAACAGGCACTTGTGTAATAAGGTAGAATGTCCCTAGGATTACAATGAAAATCATATGTAATTATAATTAGTATTTTTTTTGGCCTCGAATGAGATCGGCTATATTTCACATTGAACACGTTGAACCACTAGAATTGGTAATGCTCGAAGATTTTCAGTCATGCATGTGTGTTATCTTTTTGTTGGCTAAAACAGAAAATCCGACATAGTTGGTATAATTAACATCATATATTACTGGGCTTCAGCATAACCAAAAGAACGTATATTTTCTTGGCTACAAAATAGATGAAGGAAAAATGATGTATTCATATTATATAGAAATTTTAGGACATTTTGGACACAATTTTGTATACTTTTGTGCTATAAATCTTGAGTTTTTCCTTGAAATTCTCTTAGAAGAGTTAAGAGCAACTTTTGCGCTCTTATAACCTCTTCAGGAAGTTTTGTGTAACATGGAAAGATAGTGAAGAGTAAATTCATCAAAAAAAGGTATTGAAGATTAAGGAAAAGAAGGATTGAAAATTTGAAGGAAAGAAGGCAAGGCGACAGATCAAAGAGGAATCGATACAAGGGAGGGTGAATATGGGTAGCCCGCCCGGGTGAGCCCATTTCTTCCCAGGCAGGATCCTGCTGCACTTTTTCTTTTTGTCTTTCTTTCAATCTCTCCTGTACTATAAAAGGGATTTTGGTATCCCACTTCTCATCTCTTCCCTTTGGCCAAATTTTATCTTCTCAAAACCCTAGTTCTTCATTCTCTTCATCTTGTCTCTCTTTGTTTATGTATGAATTTATCCATGGATGTTAGTATGAATTGTATTAGCTAAACTTAGTCTTGAGAGCAATTGATTAAGGATTCGAAGCCCATGTCTTGAGAAATATATGTGAGCTATTTAATGCTTTGCAATTGTGCATTTATTGATCTTGAATGTTAGTTGTTGAAAGTATTAATGATGTTAGAAGTTTGAGTATATGAATTGCTTGTATAATTACTTGTTAGGGTAGGGAGAAAGTAGCTAATTTCCCCCTATTTTAAATATGGAATCCAAGAGCATGAATTAGAGCTTCTAATGTGGTTGATTATTTGATGAAGGCTAGATGAATGTGATAATGTCGAACTCTTTTTCATGTTTGTTTTGTGTAGCAAATAGGAGAAGTCTAGTAACGTTGAACGTTCTTGACTAATCTTATGTAAATGCATGAATTGGTTCAATGCTTAGACATGGTGTAGTGTTTATAAGTGTAACCAACCTTGTTGATTCTTCATACTTAATGACATTATTGGAATACTTTTAGGCGTTAAACGACTAAAGGAGTCATTAATGAGGTTTAGCATGAGATGTCAAATTTACTCTTGTAAATTACTATCAAATAAGGATAGAAGATTTATCTTTACAACAAGTAGTAAAAGTATTGAATAGGTTGTATGCTCAAGGATAGATACGAGGCTTGAAAGTGTAAATCAATTGTTCCCAAGGTCCTGTAACTTGTGTTTAATCTCTTCTTAGTAGTTTGTTGCATATTTACAAGATTTACATTTCTTGCTTATTAATTTTCCTTTAAATTCATAGCGTAGAAAAACCAACCAACCAACCCCCCCTCTTTACATGCTTATATATATGTATAGCTCTATATCTAGTGTAGTATTCATCCTTATATGTGAAAACTCTTAGGAAAATCTCTCTTCTTCGTAGACGACCTAGATTTACCATTATCTACTTAGTTGTAGTTAAAAAAAACTTTAGGGCTTAAAATAGTAATTTTGAGAGGTACGACGATGACCTCCTAAAAGCCAATCAAAACTATAGATTGCGACTTTGCATTAGATGTCTCACCTATCGAGTGGGCAACGTCGTCTATTCATGTGTATTGGACCATTTTGACCCATTATATCCCATTGAACCCATGCCATTACTGTGATAAAAAAATACATCGTATAATCCAACAATGGGACGACGCGTGAGTGACGTTGGACATTCATATGATAGGCCCATGTTGGACCGATTTTGACCCAATAATAAACCTAAAAACCTTAAAACTGACATGTTGCATGTACAATGCGACGTCGCATCTCTGGTAGGAGGATATATTAATGCGGCAAACTTAGGAAACAAAACACCAAAAAACCTTAGAAGAAGGATTTTTGTCAAAATGGCGCCCCCTCACAAAGACCCAAATTTCTTCTTCACCATTTCGTTCCTTTTCTAAAAAAAACACCTGAACGTCCACCACCATAGAATCCAAATGGATAAACAAAGGGAAAAAGAAGTTGTTCCCATAGGAAGGGATTCCGTGAATCAAAATTGTGGTAAGGATCCATCTTTCTAACTTGAATGAGTGTTGAATTTTCATTGGATATTCCAATTAAGCCCTAGGGTTTAATGACTGAGTGTTGATTATAGGGTTTAATAGGTGGGTGTTAATTATTTATAAACCCTTAATTGAATGAGTGTTGATTATTGCTATGTGATTTATATTTCATCTATTTCATTTGTAGACTGTGGACTATACATATATAGTAGTGTGGTTACATTAAAGATCTAATTTTGTAAGTTTTTTGTGTGCACCACATGTGAACGGTTGTTAGTGGTGGTTATTTGATATGAAAGACTTTCATTTTCATCATTTTCTTCATGCTAACATGAACTTCATGACATATGTATTTTCTAGTTTGAACCAAATGTACGACATGTTTGTAGTGGTGTGGTACCTAGACCTTATGTTTATGGTGTTTGTTGTTGTTAGTGATTTATAGTTGTAAAAGTCTAAATTTACCTAAAAATAAGTTTAAAATGGTGAATATGTGACATCACACAAGTGTAGTTGGTTTATAGGTCGACAAGATTGGTTGGTGGGCGATATCATTTATTAACTAAGTTTTGGCACGGGTTTGGACCGGCATTGCATGTGATGTCGGATATGTGCCATTGAAAAAGTACGATTTAGGGTGTTCTTTACCCATAAAGACGCAACATGAACATCGCACCGTATTACTAGAGGTGAGTCAACTCTACTTACTGCCTTTTTTTAATATTCTATTAAGGATTACAGATGGCAATGGATTAATGACAATTATTTTTTCAGCAAACATTGGATGGTGTCCATCATCGTATGAACAATGTATTTTTGAACAATTTTTACTATCAAATAGCATAAAAACAAACGGCCCTGTGGGGAAGCGGTTACTATTGCATGCGCTTTATGAAGGATTTGGTCTCGCAAGTGAAGGAGAATCTATTTGATCAACAAAAGGTATCCTACGTTTCTATCAATAATATTACAACCATAACCAACCTTTTTATTCATTATGATTTTACTCCACGTGTTAGTCTTTTCTCGACAACAAAACACCATACCCCATAAATCTTTTGGAGGATGTACGTGAGAGTTGGACGCTCAATATGATGGTAAATAATTTGAAGCATTTACCTAATACATCCATGATATGATGAACTATGATTAGGTTGATTATTTTGTGCAAGCATCATTTTCAAAAATGCCTATTGATGCTTTCCAAGGTATTTTTTGACACTTTAATATAGATTTCTAGCTAGCTATGGAGTATCAATGGTATAGTTAATTTTGTGTGAAGTTTGATAGCATGCTTTATGCATCGAAGTTGTAGTTTTTATCCTTCTATTTTGTATGCATTTTGCATGGTGTACTTACATGCTATTTGAAAGGCGTTGAACGCCAGGTATACATTTTAGTAGCTTTCTATTCATGTTGTTCATGTAATAGCCGATGTCGCACCAACATAATGTACAATTCGGTAAACCTAATGAACTATAAGCGACATCGCCAAATGTTCAGAAGGGTAAACCAATGGTACCACATACAGAGCGATGTCGCATAAACAAAATGCTGTCATGACAAAGATCACGCCACAATGTGCGGCATTGCAAGGTCCTCGAAGCGCACTAAAAATTTACCTTGGTTGCACCATTACGTGCGACGTCTGTCCACTAAAACAACGCCGTCTTCATGAAATGTCACATCATTGTTTCAAGGCCATCGGCAAGAACAATGTTGGCCTCATCGGTGTCGGTCACAAAAAAAGGCGACGTCGGTTACCTTCATGAGGGATGTCGCACCACCTTACATCAACATCGTTATCCCTGAAATCGCAAGCTATTTTAGAGGTCGGTGGCCCATGAATATCATCCGACGTCGCTCATTCGTCAGTCGTGCCGTCGGCTTATGACTATTTACCTCAGTTGCTTCGAGCCAAAACATAGGTTAAAGGTATACCTCTTAATATGTCCACATTTACCTTGGTATTTTTAGGGCTGAAAACGAGGTAAAAATCACTACAGGACCAAGGTAAAAGGTGTTATTTCATGTAGTGAATCCAATCAGACCAGCTGTTTGATTTGTCTCAATAAAAGCATCTGAGGTAGGTTTCCAGAATTGGGTTAGTCCTCTCGGTTTTGCCATCCGTTTCTGGATTATATGCGGTGATAAATTGAAATTGATACAAGTTGAAGAAAGGGTTCCCTCTAGAAATTACTGGTTATTACCTTATCCCGATCACTAGTGATTGATTCGGGCAGGCCATGTAGTTTCTAAATTTCTACAAAGTATATATTAGCTACTTGTAGTGCAGCGAAAGGATTGGAGAGAGCTATAAAATGCGCCTATTTGGTGAGTCTGCCCACCACCACCAAAATTGTATCAAATCCTTTGGATAAAGGTAGCTTCTCTATGAAATCCTCTCCTGGGAGGCATCAAAACCTTTTGCTGGTATTGGGATTCTGTGCAGGGACACAAAGGGTGAGGTGATCCACGCCGAAATCCAGAGATCTAGGGCAAACTCGAGTCTACATGCAGAACTGATGGCAATTGAGCAAGGATTAAAAATAGGGAAGTCCTACTCTAATGCCTTTACACTTCAATTGGATTGTATGTTGGCTATTAACTATGCAATCAAACCCCTTAAACTTCCATATCAATTTTATAATATTGCTTTCCAAATAAATGCTATGCTTTCTTATTCTGATTGTTCTATTACTCATGTTAAAACAGAAGCTAACTATCCTGCTGATAGACTAGAAAAATTGGCTATTCATACTCATCCACAGGTCCTCACTTGGAACTCGCTTAGCCGAGAAGTCAGAGGTCTTATCATTCTGGATAAGCAAGAGATTCCGAGCCTAAGGATTGCCACAAAAAATGGCTGATATATCTCGGGTCATTTGCTTTTTTGCAAGTCTCAGGGTTCTATGTCAACTCCAATGGATTTCAAGGATCAAAATTCTGCATCACATTTTAAGCAAAGAAAATGGAGCCATACAAAATTAGCATTCGAAGATCATCAACATTTCTGCTCGGTTTAAAAGATCACAGCAAACAAATGCAACATGGAGAAGCCTGGCCGAGTTAGTAATTAACACGAGGGGTGAAGATTACTAGCCTCGGAATCCCTTCTACCATTTAAAGTTGTAATATTTAGGTCACAGCTAAGAAGGAATGTAAAAGGCAATGTTTCCTTAACCTCATCGGATACAAACTGATTGTTATTTGTTATTTCGGTTTCTCAAGGTTGGGGACCTAATAATAACCCCCCACCCACGGGTGGTCTTATCTTAAAAAAAAGGTATTTATAAAGGTTCCAATAAACCTGAAGGGTGACAATTCTCATGCTTGTTTCTTTGTCATACCATACATTCCCTTAAATACTGTGTGATATCCGCCTCATGTTAGGCCAGAAGAATAGTATCAACCCTTTTGATTGTACAGCATTAACCTGAATTTCTACCAATAGCCGAAGCATGTAAAGATGAGAGGATATTTTCTCTAATTCCCCCTGATGATCCTACATATATCTTCTTGCCTCTAGTCAAAATTCCTTTGACAGAATGGTATTCCGAGTGTGCATCAGGGGTAAGGGTAGTTTGCAAAATCAACTGAGTGTCAACTTCATCAACTTCAAAACTTTTGGATTGCTGATCTATCCAAGTCGGTTGAACTGATTAAACTACAACAAGGTGGAACTGATTCTGAGAATCCCTAATTGATGATTCTTCAATTTCCATATCTCCAGTTCCAGTTGGATCTTCCTTCTGATCTAAATATTTAGTAGCTGAATATTCCATTTTTTCATCATTTGAATTAATTATAGTAAGATTTCCCTTTGCTTGCTGGCTTTTAGTGCCTTTGTTGCTGGCTGAACCACAAGGAGTTTTGAAGATATCAATACACCATCAATTTTAGCTTTGATTTTCTTATCAAAATTTCCAGCACCTTCCAAAAGAATTCCATGTTCTGACTGACTTTTTCTTTAGAGTTTAGTTTATCCTTCGGTTCAGTGGATAAGCCTGGCTGTCTGGATAAGGCATCATCAGCACTATTTTCACATCTCCTTTTGTATTGGATCTCAAATTTGAGTCCCAATAATTTAGAAATCCATCTGTGTTGCAAAGAACTATTCAACCTTTGATTCCGCGAGTTACCTCGAATCTACAAGGTTTTTTGCCTCGATTTTCAACCCTCTAAAAATTGAGGTAAATGTGGGAGTTGTAAAAATTAAAGTTTTACCTCTATTCGGAACCAAGGTAAATGTGGCAAATAGTGTCTCCGACATTGGCTCTAAAAATTGAGGTAAATGTGGGAGTTGTAAAAATTAAAGTTTTACCTCTATTCGGAACCGAGGTAAATGTGGCAAAAGTGTCTCCGACATTGGCTCTTAAAATTGAGGTAAATGTGGGAGTTGTAAAAATTAAAGTTTTACCTCTATTCGGAACCGAGGTAAATGTGGCAAATAGTGTCTCCGACATTGGTTCAGGGAGGATGATCGATGATTGAAGTTTTCTACCACGACATCGTCCAGAATGACATCGGTCTACATATGATTCCACATCGTTGATAGCAACAAGTCAAGCGAGGGGACTGCAATTGCTGCGACTTCAACAATGTTGAGGTCGCAGTTAAATGATCGTCATGCTAGAGGGGGCACCATTATGTGCATGCCGATATGGAAGGCTCTTGAATACGACGTCATTTTGTTTAGGTGACGCTGCATGAGAAGCTTCCGGTTTGTGCGACGTCGGTCAGGTTTCGACGCTCTACCAGTTAATGCGACGTCGCATATTAGTCTCGGAGACATCTGGTCTCGTACAATTTTATAAAATATAATATTTGATTACACAAATTTTACATATTAGCTAATATTTTATTTAATATTTTATTACACAAAAATTTGTTCGTCGGTATCCGTTACCTAATGGTCCACATTTTGTGAAATATTTAAAAATCACACCACTATAAATTACTCGATAATTGATGGCGGAAAAAATGAAAATGTAAGGAACCAACAGAAGTAGAATAATGATATAAATACATGTTAGAATATTTTAATATACATGATGTTGCTAAGAAATTGAAACATTAATTATTGTATTGAACCTACATTGTCCTCATTGCATGGTGAAAGCCCATCAATAACTATCTATGTCTTATTACAAAGAATACACACAAAACAATGCTTATGTTTGAATTTGGCAGTCCCATAATATAGTCATACGTAGATGACATTAATTTGAACATGTTAAAGGTATATGCTCGGCTTGGAAGTGAAGTCGCATGTAATGTTGAACAATGTAGCAATGATCGACAACTGTGCAACGTCGAATATTCAATTTATATGCCATTAATGTCAAATAATTTATGATGTCAATGAATTTTCGATCACATATCCTATGGAACGATCACCCATGATCGACGTCGCATATTCAACCTGTGTTCATACGAAGACAAGGATATTATCAACAATCAGCCCTAATCTAAGCCATTTTTATCACACCTTTCAAACTTTGCACTCTATGGAAAACACAAAAAATATTCGACATACAACATGTTATCATCATACTTTTAGAATAAATATTAGACTTAAGATTGAAAATGAACATGGAATGGATGTAGAACTACCTCATTTAATTTGAACCCGGAGATGCTCCATTCTCGTATGCTTGTTAATGTTTTAGAGTAGCAAATTGAGCGAGTTTTTTATTGGTTGTGTTTGTGTGAAATGAAAAGAATGGTATATTGTTGGGTTCGGAGGAGGATTAAGGAGAATTGTGTGTTTTTGCTGAATGTTACTGAAATGAAAAATTGATGGGGGGAATTTTTGGTTCAAATTTTCAACCCAAATTTTTTATTCCCGCCGAATTTCAATTCAGACGATGTCGCAGAGTGGTCATTTTTGAATTCGTTTTATACGACAGTATTTTTACATCAAACATATGTATCACAATAAAATTTAGGAAAAGTGTCGTAAAACACTACCTGTTAAGATTGTGTCCCTAAAAGACATCCCGTTTATGCACATAATTCTATTATCTTTTTATCGCTTCAAAAACCAAGAATTGCAACATTCATGCGATTCTATGTGAACCATTCTCACAATGCTTATGGTAAGGGTATTTATGGAATATTAACAAAAATGACGGGTGATTACCCCTTAATATTTGTCCACGCCCAAATAGGAACATTGTGGTCGTGAATTGGTGAATCGGTTAATTGTATCTCCAATATTACATTTAAATTACTCCCACTCTGTCGGGGGAACCTAAGTTCAATTAATAGACACTGGCATTCGCAAATCCAATTATAATCGGCCCTAAAATGAAACTTTCACATCCTAAGTTGAACTTATATTATCGAGGGTGATAAAGAAACTGATTTGATTCCACATAATCTTCCACAAGTTTAGAAGAATGACGCCTTGTATACTTCTATGTAATCTTTTAAAATTTATTCTAAGCCTTGTATTATCGGTTTAAAAAATTTTATGCACATAATTCTATCATCTTTATATTGTTTTGAAAATCAAGAATTTGAACTTTTATACACTTCTATGTGATGAAAATGAAACGTTATCACAACACTAATGGTAAGGGTATTTATGGAATATTAGAAAAAATGATGGGCGATTACCCCGTTATATCCGTCCACGACCAAATAGGAACATTGTGGTCATGAATTGGGGAACTTTTTAAGTGTATTCAATTTTATTTCATTTAAAGTACTCCCTCTCTGTCTTGGGTAACTAAGTGCAATATTAGTAATGAACACCTGCATTCGCGAAACCGATTACAATCGGCCAACTTTAACATTCGAAGTTGAACTCATACTTACCAAGGGTAATAAGGAAACTGATTTTGTTTCACTTAAACTTCCACAATTTCTTCCGAATGACACCTGGTATACTTCTAAGTAATATTCTAAAACTTACTCTAAGCCTTGTACTATCGCTTTTAAAAAAATTATGCATGTAATTCTATTTTTTTCTTCCGAAAACCAAGAATTTGAATTTTTATGCGATGGTTCCCATGAAACTTGACGTAAAAAAGTCCTCTATTTCTGCTAAAATTGTTTTCCATTGAACTATACGTCTATGTAGGTCATTTGCGTTCCTTTTGGTCAAACACGGGCCATGCCCCTGTATGCTAGTGGACCAAAATGGTGAGGCCCATATCAATTTAAATCGACATCGATAATAAGTTGGTAGGTTGTCACTCAACACGATGAACCTATGACATCACATATGTTGTTGGTCCAACATGGGCCCGTTATTAAGCCAGTTGCTGAAAATGTGAGACCCACAAATGGATTAGGCGAGTTCGATAGAATGTCAGTACCTTGACATTTTTATTGATTGATCCACGACATCGCTTCGGCCGAGGATGAATTCACAACGCTTCATAACAACTATATATATGGATCCCACCTCATACATCCCTTTAAAGATTCAATTTTCCCTCGAATTTCAACAGTCCCTCAACCCATCAGTTTGCAGGTCTACTCCTTCGATTCCTTAGAGTACATTAATTTTTGTAGTCGTCATCAAATTCTAAGTGTGCGTATATGGTGTGTTAATGTAATCTTAGTTTTTGTATTGAAACTCTAACGGATTTAGTCTCCAGGTTTCACAAATTTTGTTTAGTAAGTTGTTTCCTGTCAAGTAGCCATTTGTTTTTTTGGAAACCTTTGTTTGTTCCGGTTTTTGTTGTTGATAATGTTATCGTAACCGTTAAATGCGACATCGTAGATTTGTCGATCCTCCTTTGATAGGAGCGGTCCTCAAGCAACGTCAGTAATTTCTTTATTCTCATAACCCTACTTGAATACAACGTCGTACTTTTCTCGCATAACTAATCATTTTTGTCAACTAGTTAGTGACGTTGCACACACATGTAGACCAAGTCAATTTGTGGTCCTATAGTAATGTACAATGCCTTCCTAAAAAAAATGAACTGACCAATTTTTAATCAAATTTCAGGAATAGTGGCCAAAAGTGCCGGTTCAAGCAGACATGCCATAATTGAGGTGAGTGATTTCTTATCGGATTCGAATTCCTATTATTCTCTTATTTATTTTCTAATTATTTTATTAAAAATTTCATTGACTGACGTAGATTCGTAACGATTCAGATGAAAATCATCGTTTTTGGAACAACAACAGGGTGGTCTATCCATTCAACTTTTTCCACACTCTCATGAAGACAAATTTCAGGGATGTTCCGATTTTGGGAGGTCCTCCCTGTCACACATGTATTTAATTTTTGATTAACTTTTTATACATGTTAATTTTATGTTTACTGAATTTTGTTTTTGTTTCATAAATCAGTGCGTCCCGGCCCACATTTTGGGGGTCCTACCGCCGTTCAAGGAGCCGGTTGTGCTGCAGTGCAATGGAAGAGAGCGTGACATGCACTACTCATGCAACCGGATGTTGAATACCCTAGCCCTGAAAGGTTTCACTCAGTTTCTTGTAGAACAGCAAATCGATATTGGTGACACGCTTTTATTCGAGGTGGTAAATGGTGATGGGTCATTTCCTTGATGTCGCTGTTGTACAATGTCATTTTTAGTTTTCCTTGACAATTTTAAACAACTATTTGACATTATTTTAGTCAAATTTGGAATTATATTTATTTTCTTACATTTAGTGTTCAATCTATAATCTTTCCAATTGAATTTGAATTCAATGTTTTTATAAACCTTATGCAATGTACGTAATATGAAACAATAATAATCTTGTAGGGTCATTTCAATAAAAAAGAATATCAAAAGTAGACGCCTGCAGCTATCTTAAAATTAGAATTCAAATCCCGGAGGCCTCTATAATTATCTTCCACCTATTTCATAATCTCCCACTTCATTTTATTTCATCTATCCTCTAAAGTAATTTGTTCTGGAAAGGCTGGATCGTTCACCAATCCCTGAACAACACCAGCCTAGATTAAACAACATGATTATATGTCACGGATTTAATGAGCTACAGACAACCTGAATATATGTCACACATGTTCTTACCCTTGAATATCGTATACTCTTAGGTAATCATTGCCGTGTCTCTTAGGGTATCATGATTTTCGTCCACCACTAACCATGACCGAAGATCTCTTTTGTTTGGGCCACTTGTCTATTTCAGCCCCCTCATGATCATATGTGAAGTCGCAAGATTATCAGTCTTCTGTCGTATTGCTCGATTATGTTGTGACCTCGCGTCTTACCAATTAGGTTTAATCCAAGCCCAGGCCCAAAGCATTTGTCTGGGTAGGAATATGAGCACTACCACATTGCACTATAATCTCTCTTTCTATCTTCCCGTGTGACATTGCCTGTGGCATCGCACTTTTGATAAAACAACTACGTTCCACCACGGGTTCAAAAGTTTCCCAACTACCAATCCTTCCGCATTCGTAACCGATGACATCGCACCTAAGGTGAATCAGGCTAAGTTTTTACCCTAAATTCAATAGTATTTTTCAGATTTGAGGGACTCTTTTTGTACCAATTACACAATTTTACAATATTCACAATACATGAACTGTTATATTTGTAGATTTTTGGTTTATCCATATTGGTTTGGGACTTCGTTAAAAATTATTGGCTAGGGCTAGGGTTAGGGTTTAGATAACTCCTGTGGGACTCTTTATTGCTACTTGTTAATGGTTTTTTACTTGTTTGTGTTTTGATGATGAAGGGTCCATTCGTTTCCTAGTCGTATGGCAATTTGGAAGAGGCGGATGTCGCAAATTCATACACATGAATATACAATTTTGCACAACACGCATCGGTTTTACAGACCTATCTACGACATAAATGCAATGTCTTGATTTACATATGCATAAGCTAGGTTCTCCATTGTTGAACTAATTGTTCCAAGTTCACTTTTTTTATAGATGACTCAAATGAAGCAGGCACCCAGGAGACATGGGGAAAACACCGCAGAAGATGGTCCATCATGCACTAAGAAGATGAGAAAAATGCTCACCCCTCCACCTCCAATGTGGGACAACATACGCTTCATAAATACGGAGGCACAGAAGCATTTCGAAAAAATCCTGGGTAACAGGATAAAGGAGATCAGGGTTACAAAGCTCGAGGACGTGGCGTGATTCCACCTCGACATTTTCCTCAAACCAATCAAACATTCAGGAATGAAGGGTTTGATATGCTTGAACAGACCGAAGTATGATACAGAGGTCAATAAGTTCTACGCCAATTTCACTCAGCCGTAAAAGAAAATGTATCGTACAAGAGTGAACGAGGTGGACGTGGAGATAACTACGGAGTTCATCAATCAAGTGATAGGGTGAATAGTTGTCTGGAGGATCACCCAGAGGTTAAGCCTCTACGGATGTACTTCTGTGATGATTAGCCTACACAGGTTGCCGAGGATAACCAATCTGGGGCGCTTGACCCCAACAAAATGGTCGATAAGTAGTTCAAAATTAAAGTAGGGAACGGGCTCATCCAAGCAAGAAAGATCAAGATTAATGTCATCAATCTCAAAAAAAGGATGATGTACAATAGTATTGTAGAAATTCTTAATCAGGCTGGACATCCTTCAGAAGCACGATAAACGGGGTCGTTATGTACTACCACCTTGCGGAGAAGAAGGATTTAAACCCCAGGTACTTCATCATCCATGAGATGGACGAAGTGGCCATTGAAAGGAAAATTCGGACACTCCAATATAGTAATGTCATCACCTTCATTCTAGAGAAGAAGAAGGTTCCGGTCAAATCAAAGGCAAAGATCCAGCTGAAGTACTATGATGCGATATACTTCAAGCAGAAGTATTGTAATTGGGAGGCAATGACATAAATTGATCGCAACGTGCTTACGGGGAATGTAGAAGTGCCTCCGCCAACCGGGACTGAGGCTAGTCATTTGGGTTCCATAATAGAGGATCCTTCCACCACCAGTACTCCTGCTCCGCAATCGGTTATGAAAGTTTTTAGGTTTTATGGTTTTTCCAAAATATTCATTATTTACGTTTTTTATTTTTATTTCATTTAACTTATTTTTTCCAACGGGCATTAAACATAGCTCCTACGTCCTCCTCATGAAGGACGTGGCCGAGACCAAGGCCCTGGCATAGCACACAGATTGCAACGTGCAAAAAATTATGGAAGAATTGGGTGAGATGAAGTCTTTGATTTCCGGTGCAATAAATACACCCGGGGATGAAGAGGATTGCGGGAAAATGATAGACAACAAAGAATGGTCTGGCGACGACAATACCAATCCTTCCACCGAAGAGTTTGATGGAAATAGTTCATCGGCAGACGACATCCCAACCTCGTCGCCACCCTATTGATTGCTATGAATGTTATCTTCCATGCATGATGATGAATGTTTTTTATATGTATTTTGTCTTTTGCTTCATAACTTTTAATTTGTGAGAGGTTTCTTGAATCATATATGCATGGTAGAAATATTAGTCTTTCCAATTTAGTTTCATTATATTTCATGTATGCTTTTGTGAACTAGCGATGGGACCTTTTCATGGAACATTCCAAGTTTTGGCTGGATTGGTTATCTAAAAGAAGTGCGACGTCGCATATCATTCGCACCTATAATGTAGAGTTCACCGACAAGATATCTAATAAACTGCGATGTCGCATGATTTAATTTATTTGATTAGATTTAGGCATTGGTTTGAAGAGATAGGCAACTACGACATCGCTAGGCCCAAAAGACGATTTCACTTAACATTGGTTGTAGTTTGATTGACCCCACCATTTATGTGAAGTCGTTCATATATTAATACACTATTACTGCTAGGTGATACATGTGTTTCCGACATTGCATTTAAGTTGGTTGTACTTATTACTTCGCATTTGAAATTTATTTACCTCGGTTATCACGGAACAACGGTAAACAACATATTATTTACCTCCGTTATTTTTTAACCGAGGTCAACAATATTATTTACTTCACAAAATAAAATAACCGAGGTAAAAGAAATTTTTTACCTCGGTTATTAGATCTAAGAAAAAATCGAGGTAAAATGGGTGAAGTAATAGGTCCAAATTCTTGTAATGAACTTCATGTGCTAATTGTTAGTCATGAGGATGAATTTTTTCCCTATTAAATAGTTTCTCCATTTTTCCACCACCATGATGATTTCCAATAACTCCGTCTAAAATGTAGACAACCCTCAATTCCTTGGACCGAAAGCCTTAATTAAGTAAATAAACTGGCTGTTCTTGCAACATTAAAACTGCACCAATTCCAACCTCACTAGCATCAGTTTCTACCACAAATATCTTGTTGATCTCAGGCATATTCAACAATGGAGTCGTAGACTTGACTTCCTGAAGCTTGTTAAAAGCCTTTATTGCTTCTAAATTCCAATGAAATCCATCATTTTTTAAGAGACCATGCAGTGGTCTGCATATTCTTCCATAAGATTCTATGAACCTCCTGTAATACTATGTCTAGCCTAAGAATCCCCTCAATAACTTCATATTTTTGGGTTAAGTCAATTTCTTGATTCATTCCACTCTCTGAGGATCCATCTGTACCACAGCTTCACTAATAACATCACCTAAATATTGCACTTATTTTGGGAAAATATAAACTTGGACTTTTAACAAGCTTAAGGATAACATGACCTAAGTATTTCACCAGTTATGTGATTTTGCAGTTGTGTCCATTGATTTGGTTTGTTAGTGTATTCAATAAGCCATCCTAGCTAAGGAGTCATGATGAGCTAAGTTGTCGTGTTTTATTATGAAAACTAGGAAGGTGTAATTTTAGGTGGGTTAATAAAGCGAAATTGATTTCCTTGTGATGTTTTAGTTGAAAGGGGGTAAAGTATCAGCTTCTTGGGCAACTGATGCGCACCTTATTGCATGCGTTAACCAATGCGCTTGACACATTTGTTATCATATTTTGTTTGGTCAATTTTTAGCTTTAGTTAGGTTTATATTACCAAGGGTTTAGATTACTGTTGTTGGTTTTCTTATCTAAATCCCAAGTTTTGTAGACGTAAGTGGATCTAATGGAAACTTTGTCCTCATGAGAACCTAGTAGGTTGTTTGTGAAGAATTTTGGGTTATCTTGTAAAAGGCCATCTAAGAGGGTGGAAGGAGATATTTGATGCCCATTCGCAAGGATGGTAGTAGACATAAGGCTACGAACCAAAATTGTGGTAGTAGATGGGATTGGATTGGAAAACATCAGAGTCGAGGTTTATCAATCGAAATTATAGCCAGCACCAACCGGTGGGCACCGGCCGATCAGCTGGCACCAGCAGGCATGTATCGGCTAATATGGCCATGCCAGCTATACGATCATGCCAGAGGCAGCCATCACGGACCTTGACCTCCAGCTCGGCAGTGCCACAGCATCCTAGCATAGACCGTTTGATGTGGCTAAGCATGGACACAGACCGTACCCATGTCAACCCAAACTTTTGTGAGGCTAAGTATGGACACAGACCGTGCCTGTGTCAACCCAATATTTTGTGAGGCTAAGTATTGACACAGACCGTTGCCCGTTTGCAAAGCTTGTGTTGTTTCAATTCCAAAAATGTGAAAACCAGCCTAAGGGATGTGAAGAACGACGTTACCGACAATCATTTTTCTTATAAAATTACTCCTTGTTGACAACATGTGCCAAACAACAGTGGCACATGATTCAGAAGTTACAATGTAGATAACCAACCGACGGCCTGCCTCGGACGGCACGACCGTGCTAGGCCATATGGCCAGTGTCAGCACGGGGTATCATTTTTGTGCTGGGCCATAGGGCCCATGTCAGCAGGAACACGCACGGTCTTGCCAGCCCCCAGTCGGTGCGACCATTCCAAGCTTCACAGCTCTTGCCGCTTGCGGCTGGTTGATTTTTTAGCCTATTTTATGCCTTTTTCAAGGTCCAATTCTCTACTAACATATATGGAAACCTATGTCTACTAGGTTTACAATTTATGCTTATTTTAGACTCTAACGAGTAGGGTAGAAAGAGAAATGAGCTCTTCCTTCTCTCTAAAATCTTTACTTCTCTTCTTTTTATTTTATTTTGCCGAAAGTCATTGAATTTAATGAAATATTAGGGTTTAATGTTTAGGGAGTAGTTAATTAAGTTGGGGTTTGTATTTGTATTCATAATTTGGTGTTTTTTAGAGAGTTTATATATCTACCTATTTCTATGTGATTATGATTATCATGTTGGCCTGATCTTCATATTATTATCAATTGCATAATCATCACACTACGTTTGGCACACAACGTAGTCTTCTTTCATATTGGCGAACTTATTAATATTCCTTGGGGGAGGAAACCTTGATGTGCTTAGGGTAACGATAGTCTGAAACCATATAGGTGTGTGCATGTGGGTCGCCGAGTAAACATTAAGATCGTTCATACACTAGTCTTAGCCTAAAAATTAGCTAGAACGGTTACGCATAGAGATAATGTTAGCAGCTAGCTAGGGTAAGCGTGAGTTGCAATTCTAGAGTAAGCGTGAGTTGCAATTCTAGAGTCATCGATAAGATGCCTATCCCTTTGCCTCTATAGGCCAAGGGAGAAAGCATTCGTGGTGGGGTGCCCGAAATGTAATCTTACTGAGGAGATTCAGATTTGTACTGCAGGAATGGCCATTGTTGCACTCCCTTAATTACGGAGGTGGTTCCAATGGAAGATTACTTGCGCACCCTATGTGACAAATATAGGTAAGTGTTGAACATTGACCCCACTACGTGTCATAAACAATAGAATAGGTTTTATATCTTGAATGTGATAGAATTGAGGATTAAAACATAACACCGATCTTGTCATGCAAATACTCCCCAAGTGCTAGATTACATAATTTTATTTCATTTTGCTCTTGCATGCTTGTAGTGTTTAGATAAACCCCCAACCTCTTTGCAACATTATCTATTCGTGACACGTGATCGGATTGACAATTTGATTATGGGTGTGTGTGGTCAACTTTTAGATTCCTAGAATCTCTGTGGGCGACCCCGATCTTAGAACTATCTACTCCATAGGTAGCATAGTAGTAGGAATGGGAGGAACAATATAAATTTCTATCTTTGATCCTTTGCCTCCTCTTGGTTTAGTAAATATCCCATGAAAATGTTATTTATTAGTGACACTGGGAGAGGGAGGGTCGGTAAATATACATGGGTACGTGTGACTAAGCCTATTTTTGTTTTTGGGCTGCAATTGAAAGTGGACCAAGAATGTAGGGGTAAGGCAGGGTTTGTTCAAAAACCATTAAGGAGTTCCACAATTTATTAGTATTTGTTTCTAAATAGTTTAATGCAAATGTAGGCAGATCATTGTTAGTAGTATTCAAGGGTGGCAAAAATAATGTGTGGTATTATACTAACCATGACTAACATGGCTCTGATGAGGAATAATCATCCCAGTTTATTTGCTTGTCATTTCCCTGTGTTGGGGATGTAGTGATGAGGACACAACCTGTCCCAGATTACTTTATAAACATGTTGAGGCTTATGAGACTTCTCTTGCTCAGTTACATCCTCAAGGGTTGGCTATACTGGTTGGATTTAAGTAGGTGTTCCATAAGACTAGGATACATTTTAGTGTGGAACATATTTTTACGTATTAACACATTCCCAAGGTGGAATATTTTGAGTCCTTGGTGAATTTTAAACAGAAAGAACAAAATTTGATCACGTGCAGGAGGTTCCTGACGATTCAGGTTATTGGTAGAAAATGTTTGTGTATGTTGAGAGTCTTGGAAATGATTCTATATTGTTATGGAATTATAATTATCCTTTTAGTAGGTAATTGAAGTGAAAGAACCACATGAAGTCTATGCAAAATTTATTCCTCATGTCGTGCAGGTGAGGAGGCCTTAGGGCATATGAGGTATAATTCTTTCCTTGATGTTAAGGATTGTTGGTTTTCTAGAAGGTTGGTTACTAATTTTTATTATTATTGTTTTAATCAGAGATGTATTACACACTTTCGAGGTCCCTACCTGCTAACCAGCATGCTAGTGCATCACGAGGTCATTATGAGGTCAGCGATGCGAAAGTTGTTGCTTCACGCATTTATCGTCACCTGGATGAAGATGGTGAGGGAAGTGTTAATGTCACGAAGTACAAGGCTAGGAGAGGTGAGGGATGTGAGAGAGGTCCATCGACGGTGATAAGGTCAGAGAGTGGTTCTGCGGTTATAAGCATAAGAGGGTCATCGCAGGAGCATGCAATTATTATCAACAACTTTACTAATGTGGTTGCCTCCATCGAAGACGTACTATATTTCCCTATTTTTTCTTTTAGATGTCATATTATCCTAATAGGGGTGTAATTATATAGGATTGTGAAGAATTGACTAGCGCCACTAAACGTGTTGTTGAATATCCTGGTAAGGTCAAGGTGTTTTGAAATAAGCTGGAACTACTTGGACCGTCATTGAGAAGAGAATTGGCGGTTATCAGTAAAATGCTAATAGAGCTGACAACTTTGTGAGGGGAAGTTAGGGCATTGAAGAGGGTGCACCTTCTTGCTCGACTACCCTCTAGTGTTTGTTGATAGGCTAGTGAGCACTCAAGGTGTTCAAGGATTACTCGAGAATGTGTTTGTAAAAATGGCTGAGGTTGGGAGGTGTGAGGCTATGTTTTTCCTTCACGAGAAGAATCTTGGGCTTGAAATAGTTTTACTTAGTGAGGTGAAAGTCTTAAAATAAGCGCTAGAAAACACAAAATGCGTTGTTGATGAAGGATAGATAAAAATAGTAAAGGGAGTTAGAAATATCTTTAAGGCATTTAGGTAATTTTCTAATATGAGTTAATTTACCTCTATGAATTTTTTTGTGAGATTGACCGATGTGTAGCTCTTATTGATCCCGAAAGGGTCAACAATGAGTTGTGGTTTGGCACTTTGGCCGAGACTTATATTGATAGTGTGATAGTAGTGGATGGGGGAGAGTTTTCCTTGTAGTGTTCATGGCAGGGATGTGGTGGTTGGTTCTATGGTAGGCTAGTTATGTTTGGTGTAGTGTTGTTCTATGTAAACCTTATGACATGTGGACAATTTTAGAGATCTTAATGTTTTTTTTATATTTTCTTTGCTTTTATGTTCTATATTTTTGACGAGTTATAGTATGATGTATATATAGGGAAAGCTTCTCTAGGGAGCTTTTCATATAATATGTTTTGACAAGATATGGTTTTAGCAGTTGGGTTTCCTCAAAAGGCTAGTGCTAAAGGTGGTTGTGATTGGTCGAGATATGGAATTTTATGTCCATGTGGTGACTTTTCTAAACCATCTAGTTCTAGTATATCAGATTAGGAGTAAGTATATGAATGTGTTAAAGGTTTGGAAATTTTTTCAGATAAAAAAGGGCTCCTAATGGAGACGCTCCTATGGACGTACACCCAACTCAGCCCCAGTCGTCACCACCACATTTCTTCCTGGTCGAGACCTCCAAACAGCCATCCCCAGATGATGATTGGTTTGGCTCTTCCCAGTGGAAACCATCCGAGCAACAGACCTATTAGTAGAGCCCTCAGCCACTGCCTTCTCTAGAACATAAACAATAACCATGGAAACATTCTCTTTACAGTCCTTTCTGCAAGAATGTGTCCTCACAGTAGCCACAACCACTTTACGAGTGTGGATGACTTTCGACCATCAGCTTATGATCTAAACTCCATGGGGTCACTAGTAAATTGACATTTTCATTGTAGAGGTTAAGTTAATCCACAGAGCACTAGAGACCAATGATAAGATTTTATATTGTTGGTCCCATACTCACTACCAAGTACCAAAGAGTAGCTAGTGGCACGTCCGGGGTTATCCACAGAGATAATAGAATTCAAAAAATAAACACGCAAAACTCACAATTAGGCTTCATCCTCATTATGTGCCGAGAATAGCTAGTGTCACAAACATTATTTTATTTTGGGGGAGGTTTTCTATAAACTACCGAGCATGCAGAATAAGAGAATAAATGATATTAAGTTAAGACTTGGGACATTTGCGTAACAAGACTAATAGAAGACATTGATCCCATATTATATCAAATAAAATATGAATAAACCTATCCTAATGTCTATGTCACATATTGCGTTTAATAGTAAACACTTCCCAATGTCATCACCCAATGGTTCCTACGTCATATTCTATCAACACAACCTCCGTAATTAGGGAAAGTGCATCGTGCTGTCCAACGAATTTGTGTTCCTCTTTTCCCATAATGAATTACACCATGGGCCACCACTATGAACGTTTCTCCATAGGTATATAGAGGTAAAAGGATTGGTATCTCATGATGACTCTAGGGTTGAAACGAAAATGGTTGTTATACTACAACCCTGGTTGCTAAAAACTATCATGCCCTCATATATCAAGGTACAATCTTCCAGTTAAGTAGGTCAGCTCATTAGAATTGTTCTCACGACCTACATGCATCCACTTACATGGCCGAGGACTCACAAACACACAGATACCTACTTATATGTTTGTGAGTCCTCTTCAATGTGACTGTATGCATGTAGGTGATGAGCACCATTAGGATGAGTTGATGATAATGGATTGGAAGATTTTAACCCTATAGGCAAGGGCGTGATAATTTGTAGAAACTAGGGTTTTAGTATAGCGGACATGTCCTTTCAAACATAGAGTCATCATGAGACTCTAATATCTTTACCTATATAGGCCTAGGAAGAAGCCTTCATAGTGGAGGCCCTATTATTTACGGGAAAGAGGAGCGCATAATGGTTGGACCACTTGATGAACTTTCCTAATTACAAAGGTGGTGTTGATAGAATAAGACGTTGGCACCTTTGTGTGATAGATATTGAGAAGTTTTAATATCAACCACACTATGTGACATGAAAATTGGGATACGTTAGTATATGTTGCATTAGATAGAATTTAGGATCAAAGTCTTCTACCGATCATGTTAATTAAATATCCCCAAGTATTTGATTTATATAGTTTAATCTCTTGTTTTGCATGTTTCTTAGTTTATAGATAAAAGCCCTCCAAAACCATAATTTTAACACAGACTATTCCCGATACGCAATCAGAGTGACGCATGATTGCTGGTCTTGCATAGTTAGCTTTCGAATCTGAGCATCTCTGTGGATGACCCCCAGACTTTCCACTAGCTACCCTTTGGTAGTTTGTAGTGAGTACGGGAGCAATATATAAATATCTATATTTGGTCTCCTTGCGCTCTATAGGTTAGCATATATCCCGTGATTTATTAGCGATCCCCCGGAGTGCGGATAAAATTTTGGCGCCGCTGCTGAGAATTCTAGTTTAAAGATTTAATTGTTAACTAGCGTTACTAGTTGGTATAGTAGTTAATGTGTTTTTTAAATTTTGTAGCTTTAGTTGGTTATTCAGTTGAGCTTTTCGATAGTTACTTCTAATATGTTTGCGAGTGTTTTTTCTTAGGACTGATAGTGTCTAGTTTCTTGTTTATGGTACATACCTGTACCATGAATTTAGGAACTTTAAACTATTTACTGGAAAATGTAGGTGGTTAGAGAAAAAGAAGGAGGAAAACTAGGGGAGAGATTCCACAAGGACTATATGTTTTTGTTATTGAAGAAAGAGTTGAAATGGAGGAGGATAATCAGATGGTTAGGGAGTTGATGGCTCCAAATCTGAAGAGTCGACCCCTTTGCATAGTCTTCCATCCTTTTCCATCTAATGTCTGTGGGTTTGAAGAAGCAATTGTCCAATATTTCTCAACTGACAAATGAGTCCTTGTATGAGTACTGGGAGAGGTTCAAGAATCTATTGGCTTGTTTCCCCTATCATCCATTAAAATAAGGAGACCTTGTTTATTACTTCTTTTAAGGCTTATGTGATGAAGATGTGTGCATGGTGAATACGGAATGTAATGGTTCTATACCAAACAATAGCCCCAAATATGCGATGGAATTTTTTGAAGAGATGGCCAACGGTACAAGGCAGTTCGGTACCCATTCCTATGTGAAGACTTTGAAGGATCATGCTCATTCTCCCAAGATTGGGAAACAAGTCAAAGAACTTGCTTCCATGACGAGAGAGTTCATGAAAGTTAGAACGGAACAATTGAAGTTGTCTGGTATTTTCAATCTTTATCACCTGACCGATACATGTCCGCAAGTGGTGGATAGCTTCGTAGAAATGAAGGCCTTAGACTTCAATGGTGGGAATAAGAAATTTTCTAGGGGGAAACAACAAGGTTACCGAAAGAACCTAGGTGGATATAACAAGGCCCCTATGCAAACTCTTTCAATTCCCCATATCATGACCACTAGAACTTTAGATGGCGCAAGAAAAATCAAGGGTATAATGGAGGTGGACCACATCAACGCTACCCCAGTGGAGAAGGGCCTTCAAACACCAATGCTCCATTGTACAAGTTTGACCGGAAGGAGATTCTTGAGGCAATCACACAATTGAAAAATAAGAATGATGTGTAGTGGAGTAGATTGGATGAGAAGGGAGATTGACAAACTTGACACAAGTTCCTTTTCAAGTATTTAGAAACTTGAACTGTAAGTTGGTCAACTTGCTAGTTCGGCGAGTCAGCTTGAGGCTAGAGAATCCAAAAAAGCTACCATCCCAACCCAAGGTCAATTCATGCAACGTGAGTGCTTGAAACTGAGAAGCAGAAAGGAGGTATGCGAATATGACAAAGAGGTCGTGCAAGAGGACGAAATTTTTTTGGAAAGCAACAAGGCTAATATCGATGAAGAAGAGATAGTGGTTGTGGAGGAGCCCCCAAAGGAGCTCTCCACCACCTAGGCAAGGGTAAACCCTCCACCTCCGTTTCCTAGAGCTCCACAGGGAAGGCCAAAGCTCACAACAACGAAGCTCAAATTTGCCAAGTCTTCGAGATGGTTTAGTTTAGAATTTCAATTCTCGATGTCATTGAACAATTTCCCTCATATGCTAATTTTTTTTTTAAATGCCTGCACTAAAAGAAGGAACAAACCAACTAGAAAAATTGGCCAATTAAAAATAGAGGTAGTAGCCACTTTAGCTCATAAGAACTTACCTAAAAAATGTGATGACCACGGAATGTTTTTTATCGTTATATCTCTAGGAGGTAAATTGGTGAAAAATCATAAGATTTATTTAGGTGCATGTATCAATGTTATCCCATTTAGCCTATATGAGAACCTTAACATAAGTGAGCTTAGGGATACTAGGGTCATTGTCAAACGATCCGACCATTCCAAAGCTAGCCCTAGAGGTATAGTTAAGGATGTTAAGGCTAGGGATGGCAATGTAGTATTCTCGGCGGACTTGTATATCCTCAATATACTACACGATGGAGGGGCACCTACAATTTTACTGGGGAGACCATTTCTAAAAACATCAAGGACCAAAATAGTGTTCATTTGGGAACACTAACCCTAGAGGATGACATTGATAAGGTTGGGTTTGAAATTTACAAGTCTAAGCATGAATCACCTATTTCTTTTCTTTTATGCAATGGCCAAACCTTGTATGATGAATTTTTTCAATGTGATGATCCTTGCATGGTTGATGATGATGAGTACCTTGATGAGAGTAATGAGACAAATCAATTTTTGAGCTTTGATTGTTAAAATGTGGTTGATGAAACCTATGCCATGCATGGGTTTCGTGATGATCTTTCTATTATTTATTCTATGATCTCTAACGTGCAAAGGTTTGTGGAGGGTGGTGAGGAATTAAAACCTCCTCTACCACCTCCTTAACCTAAGGAAATAACTAAGGGATCAACATTAGCTAAGGTTAGTGATTTTTATTGTGATGAAGTGCTACCCACTATTGAAACCTTGTATGTTCTATCTTCTTTGAAGGAGATTTTTGAAGACACATATAATGGTATGTATGATTTTGATGTTCCTCGTGTGACTAATAATACTTTGCATCCAAGTGTGAACACTAACTTGCAGTGAAGAAGAAAGCGGGTTAAGGAATTCAACCCTCCTAAACCCTTTCCTACTCCCAAAATCAACAAAAATGTATCAAACATTGTGAAGGAAGAATGTTTTTGTTTTGTATCGCCTAAGTTGAAGGGTAAGACTAAGGTAATGTGAGACCCATCCATAGGGATGTGGTCATAGGTGGTGTCAAGGATAGTGGTTCCAGTGACCCACCAACCCATTTTTGTTAGCTTTTAAAAATGCATGAAAAATAAGTCGTGAGGACGACATAAAAGAAATGGTGCTTTGAGATTTTGTTCGTAGGTTTTGAAGATTTATTTGTGTGATTTTCTCGAGAAATTTTTATTATTTTTGGGATATTTAGTTATCGGATTTTTGGCTGGAACAGTACTATACTTGATTTGCTTGTTTTTGCATGTAGGAAATTTTATGACAAACTTCAAGGAGCATGACTTGGAACGAGTCGTGCCAAGCCTCATTCCATATGAACGACACGAGGCATTTAAACAGCATAGTCGTGCCGCATGGATACTTCCCATGCCACCCAGAATGGACAATCAAATGCCCCAGGCTTCCCCATAAAATACCTTTGTTCCTCTTTCTTCATCCCTCACCAGAAAAATGCAACCTCTACCCTTCCCAAGCCTAAAATCTTCATAACTTCCTCAATTGTCAACAAAAATCCACAAAACTTGTCCCAAAATCTTCCCCTTTTTATTCTGCACAAAACTCACTATAAATTCCTTGCAGAAAAAAACAATTTGCCCAGATTTAAAAAAACAATTTGGACATTCTTCAAATTTTTCTCCCAAACCTTGAAGATTACTTCATTCTGGTTGTTGTAGATCAAAGATATTCACTCTAGGAGGAGTCACGCAAACTGCATATGCATCAATTCATCGGATTCCATCATATACTTCTACCTAGGTAATCGGTAGAACTACCCCCGTTGGAAATTTGGAAAATTTTTATTCTTGAAATTCTTGGAAAATTGCATATCGGTAATTAGTTGAAGGGTTTTTTTTTTATTTGTGAGAATTGCATATTTGTATGGAAGAGTTTGAGTTTGGGTAGTTGTTTGAGGCTGTTAGCATATTTTTGTTGTTTGTGTACTTGTTCTTGTTGTTACTATACCGCCAAGACAGAGAGATGGCCCTAGTATGACCCTTATGGGAATGCGCACACCCCTCTCAGAGAAATAGGGGCGATGGGAGATCTTGTTAGATGTCCATCCTAGAGACTAAGTTTTTAGACGAGACAGTCCTTCAGGATCTCAAACTCTACAAACCAGTCAATGCCCCCCTGAAGAGGATTGGTACGAAGGGCTTCATGAAGAATTTAGCACCCACATACACCAGACATACAATTGATTTCCTCGCCACCACCAAGATGGCAGTTAATAGGCGCGGTGAGAAGGTGGCTTGTTTCAACATGGGGGACGAGACCCATGCCATTAATTTTCAAGAGCTCACCACGTGCTTCAGATGGAAGTACATGATAGAGGTGGATGGTTACACTGAGGATTTCTTAGGGTTTGCCATTGTTATGTTATAATCCACCGTCACTTGATGACCGAAGGTGAAGGTGAGCATGAACAGAGATATAGTGCATCCGACAATGTGGTTTGTAGTGAGGCTATTGGCTATGGTGGCGATGTGCTATGGAGAGGCCACAACATCGAACGAGTATGATTATAGGATTTTATGGTCGATTTTTACGGGTCGTGCATGCCCTGATCTGGTGTAGTATTTTATCTCCTAGTGCTATGTCATTTTTTGAGGCCGTTGGGCAAAATAGTAGTGGGAGGAATGATATCACTCATGGAAGCTCATTTCAGCCAATTCGATGGAGGAGGGTACGCGTTGGAACCCGAATACCTGCATCCTCACTTTTGGAGCTTTGGTGGAGGCGACAATGATACTGTGAAAGGCTTGGATGATTTACTGGTGCTACAAAGCCGTCAACTTTATCATACATCCATAGGCCATAAGGACCAAACCTAAACTGTAGTTCACGTTTCAAGATCTTCTTATATAGCCGAATCAGGGTGTACTGGTAGTCATGGGAGGGCTCCCTATTGAGCAGGAGGATGAGCTGATAGACACAGACGATAAAGCAACAATGGAAAAGGATTGGGTTCATCCGCAGCTAGTACAGCCTCACCCCTTTGACAACCAGCTTACTCAACCACCTGCTGTGTGTCATCAGTTTATTCCCCCGCCTCTAATTGAGCAGCCGTTTGTACCACCACCTTTCCAAGAGCTGACTGATATATCAGGATGTGCCTAACCATTCTACAGTGCATAATTCTAGAGGTTCACAGAGGTATATAATCTATTACCACACAAATTTGTTTGGGGAGCCGAGCATATAGAGCAGCTGTTGACCCCCTAATTTTGAGCCACCAGACACAGCATCTCTATTCCTTCCCAATATTTCATTGTATAGCCCATTCCAGGATCATAGTTAGCCTTGGTTTAGATATTCTGTTTCCTCTTACGACATTTGGGCGCAACTGCCAAAATATGAGCCAAGCTGAACGCAGTCTTAGGGAGATTCCATTTTTAGGATCCAGTAGGATATGAGGAAGCATACTGCCAAGTTGACTATAATGTTGAGAAGATGACTTACAGGTTCGACATGGTGGACGAGCAGCTGCAGTATATGAGGATGGATATGGGTTTGCTCCACCACGACATACAGGAGATCACGGTGCGGATGAGATCCGCAGATATTTGAGATTAACATCCTCCCCACGAGTCGCATGGGTGAGGGCGTATAGCCAGACGTGGAGGGCTATGTTGAGGACTTGTGGTGTGTCCAACCTGTTTCTTACCATGGTCACAATCATTGGAGACAACGTATGAACTAAGTGTGTGTTTGTGTGTGTATGTGTGTAAAGGGGGGAGGTTGGAACACTTTCATATGGGTGACGTCACGTATGCCTTTATTTTTTAATTATGGTTTTTATTTGGATATTGTTGATGAATATTTTCCCTATTTCTTTTCCCTCATTGTTTTTTTAAAAAAAAATCTATTTTGTTTGTTTTTGAAATTTTTTGTTTTATAGGTGTAATGTCATCTTTTGTAGTTGTTTGGGATAATAGAACATTTTGGTGGTGTTATTTTGTTTTTGATTATCTTCATTGTAATATGAAGCCAACCTTTGGGTCATTTTGTGCTACAAAAAAAATGAAAATGAAAAAATAATACCCGGCTTAGTCAAAAATCCGAAAGGGCAACTTAGGCAACAATGGGAAAGACTTGGATTAGATGAAAAGCCAATGCAAAAGTGAGAGGCCATGGTGTGAAAAATGGTGCATAGTGAGCTCAAAAAGAAAAAAAAAATTGTGGGATGCTAGGATAAAAACCGTGTGTTATTGCACGAACTATGCCGCAACACCAACATAGGGTTTGTATAGTTTTGGGCCACTTTAAGGGTCATTTCCTACCTACTATATTAATAGCCTATGTATACTAGGATTTAGTAGTTAGAAAGAGAATTTCATTAGTTGTAATTTCTATTCTCCTAGTTTCAAAGAGTGGGTAGAGAAAGAAAGGGACTAACCCTTCTCTCTTATTTTAATTTATCTTGTTTTACCTTAGGGCATTGAATCCAATGGTAAACTTGTGTTCAACGCTTAGGGAGCAGTTTATTTTCTTGGGGATCTAATTTGCATTCACGATTTAGTAGAGATTTTATGAGATTCTAAGTCTCCCTATCCTTTTAAGTTTATGAATATCACGCTTCATTTAATCTTACGTTCTTGTGAAATGCATGTTTGATATCCTATGCTTCATACAAAATGGTTATATGTGTTATGCATGGTACTAGGAATGTTTGCCCCCTTGGGAAAATCCACTAGGGTATTTGTGGGTTTGTAAGTCCTTGGTCATGTGAGTGTATGCGTATAGGTCTTGAGCACCAAACATATAAGTTGACGCTAGTCAATTGGAAGATTGTACCCTGATAGGAGTGGGTATGATAGTTTGTAGAAACTAGAGTAGTAGTAAAGCGATCGTCGTCGTTTCAACCTTAGAGTCATCAGGAGACGCCACTCCCTTTTCCTCTATAGGCCTAGGGAGAAGCGCTAATAGTTGAGGCCTAGGATGTAATTCTTTATGGGAAATAGGATCGTATAACAGTTGGACCACTTGACGCCCTTTCCTAAGACGTGGTACCTTTTTGTTGAGGCCTAGGTAGTTTTGATAGAATAAGACGTGGTACCATTTTGTGAAAGGCATTGGAAAGTGTTGACTATCAATCACACTATATGACATAAACATTGGGATAGGTTTATACATCTTGAATTACATAGAATCTAGGGTCAAAATCTTCTACTGATCATGTTATGCATATATCCCAAGTCTTAGGTTAATATAATTTAATCTATTATTTTGCATGTTTCGTTGTTTATAGATAAACCCCTCCCAAACCATGTTTGCAACACTAACTATTCCTGACATGCAATTTAAGTGATGCATGATTGCGAGTGTTGCGTAGTTAAATTTTAAATCCTAGAATCTTTGTGGATGACCCTGGACTTGTAACTAGCTACCCTTTTGTAGTTTGTGCTGAGTACAGGAACAACATATAAATTTCTATCTTTGGTCCTCTGGTGTCTATTGGCTAGTAGATCTCCCGTGATTTATTTGCGACCCCGCGGAGTGTGGATCATTGGATTAAGTCTCCTAAATGGACCGATATTCTAGTCGGTAGTGGTAGGCCACGGGTGAGGGGAATGATGATATTATATCCGTGACGCAGGCTACTATCATCAATGGCAGTGCTCAGGCCGGGGAAGAGCAGAGACTTCTTGAGGTGAGGTGCTGGCAGAGGAAACCAGCTAGGCGTGCCAGGACAACCCTCATGATTAATATGGAGGCATGAGGATTGAGGATTTGCAATTTTTCTGAGCCTCCCTTTTACATCATGATCTTGGTTGCATGTATTGAGGAAAATGCACATACTAAATGTGGAAGAGGGGCTCGGAAAACACTTCATTTAGTTTTTCATTGATAAACACATTCTATTACATTGTTTGCTTTATTTTATTTGTTTACTTGTGTTGGTTTTTAGGTGTGAGAAGAACTTGGATTTATGTTTTCGCAAGTTTTGATGATTGGTGGTGTTTCTGTCTTTTAATATAATTTTAATCTATCTTTGGAGCATTTTATACCTTTGGAAAATTCAAAATTAAATTGATAAAATGGAAAAAAATTGAAGAAAAAACACCGCTAAATAAAAAAAATCAAAAAGGGCGATTTAGGCAAAATTGGGGGTAGATTGAAAAGTTGAAAGGGCAACCAATGAAAAAATTAGATGCCTTAAAGGTGTGGAAAATAGTGAGGTGTGAGGCTTGAATGAAAAGAGAGGCTCTGATGAAAACCCGAGAGAGCTCCTACATAAAATGAGAGAAAATATGAGAAATAAAAAATTTGTATGCTTATCTTGTTTTTGTTTTTCAGTAGTTCTTCATAGTGGAGTAAGCTATCTTTTTTTTCTGTGGAGTATCATACCTCAGTCTTATTACTATCAGGATTTGGGGGTTTAGGATATTTTAATGGGATATGAGAGTATTGTTACTATTGTATTTTGAATTGGGGTAGTCCAAAGGCAAAAGTATTGGGTGTTCTTTATAAAAAATTTGCTTAGCTATACCCTTAGATATTTTCTTGTTTACTCGAAGATGAGTAAAGGTTTAATTATATGGGTTTTAATGATATGGGAAATGCATATTTTCTTAGAGCATTCACTCCAAGACACGGGACATTTTACCCCGGTTCTATAAAACTGGTGTGGTAAAAAGTCCAATGGTGTAATAAAAAGTCCAATTTTTACCTTGGATTTTTACCTACATCAGTAGGTATTTTGGCTAACGCCGGTTACTACAAGAAGTCAGACAATGTGAGAACATGGTTGCGACTTTGTTCTGGTGGACATCGGTCATAATATTATTGATATCGCAAGGGACATCGACCGACATCGCACACCGTATGGGAGTTATGTTGCAGGCATGCAGAAGTGGAACTGGGAACAAACCGATGTTGTTTTAATAGGCCGATCTCGCACACAAATTACCAATACCCGTTACTAGGGTTTCTCAATTGTAACTGATATCGGTATGTCTGATGACGGTTACGGGTCGTTGTGGTACCGGTTAGTGTGACGTCACTTTTTAATCGAACAGACATCGATTCTCATCAAATATAGTTGTGTTTTATATTCGATGACACAAATAATGTTCGTCTCTAGCCATTACATGTTATTTAATATTCAATTACTCATTTAATGGTTGAACGTCATACAATAATCAATTGTTGTTCATTAATGTGACATGGAAACATGTGATAGAACCCATAGTTCAATCACATATATCACAAAAATATGATACAAACTATTAAAATTCATAACCTTCATATGAAATTAAAATATTATTGGTATTGAACCTCCATTGCCTATGTTGTACGACATTAACATTGACAGGGTGACTAGTAAAATGACAAGTCCATTTATCCACAAGTTGAAAGTTGATAGATAACTCTCTTTGTCGTATTACAACCAATCTAGAAAAATCAAATTTTATGTTATAAATGAGCAATCCCCAAAGGAAATACACACTATATAGTCACATGTAGATGACAGTAATATGAGCCGAAACATATAACTCATCTACACATGTGTGACGTCGGTCATTCTGGACTTTGCAATTGCAGAGGCTGACGTCTATTGACCGAAGTTGGGTATTCATAGTGTTTTCATGCTAAAATGCAGTGTTTTAGAATGAACCCTAATCTATGACCAATAATTCTCATTTTTGTACATGATAATATTTTCACAAAATCTACAATAATCAGTAGATAACATTTAGCACAAACATGAAACAATACAACAAGTCTTTGACATGTGCTAATTTGGTCTTTTTAAAAAAAATCTCTAAGCTCGACCAATTGAGACCGATATCGCACCTTCAATTTTTTTTACGAAAATGTAACTATTGTCCACAATCAGCCTTAACTTAAGCATTATTTCTTGTTACTTATAAGGATGGAACTATTTTAACTCCACAAATATTATGAGCTAGATAACATGTAACATAAAAAATAACAATAATAAATTCACTGATAAAATTGCAAAAATGATTATGGAATAGATGGAAACAACCTCAATTAATTTTTACCCGGAAACGCTCCATCCTAAACTACTTGTGGATGTTTGAAAGTAACAATTTAATTGAGCACTTGAATTGTTGTAATGGTGTGAATGAAAATAATTTTGGGACTGTGTTTTGGTGGGAGTGTTTTGGGATGTGAAAAGGATATTATTATTGAATGGTAGTGAGATGAAATAAGCTTGGGGGATTTTAGCTCATTATCAGAGTATAAATTTTTTGGTTCCCGCTAAAATTTTCAGGTTAGCCGATGTAGGTAGCAAGTCAATTAATGTTTCACTTTAAGCGAAAGGCTTGCAATGTTGAATATATGTGCCATAGCAGAATTTCCAACAAGTATCATCAGATACCCCTTGTGAATATTTTGGGCCATTCCATTAACCCATTGATGCCCAAATCAAAAGAATATATTTGTGACTATGTGAATTACATAGGTGTATCTCCAATTTTGCATCTCGACATCTCCCACTTTTTTGGAGAGAGATTAGTGCAAAAGGTAAAAAAGTTCACAGGTTGTGCCAAAATTGATCCCGGTTGAACTGGAAGGGACCTTTGACAACCCCACTCGAACTTATAATCCCCTAGAGTGATAAAAAAAATGGCTCAGTCCCAAGGAGAGTTCCAAAAGTTCTTCCAATTAACCTTTGTTATTTATAAGGATTCAAATACGATTTACTCTGGACCACGTGCTAGTGTTTTTCCAAAAATGATGGATGGAATTTTATTATATTTTTATATCATTAAAAACTAAGAACATGTAATTTCATTTTATTTTATGTGGTGGAAATTATTGTTCTTGTAGTGCCCATCGTAAGGGTTTTAATGGAAAACTAATAAAAACGATCATACACTACCTCCTCGTGTGTCCCTCTTAGACACTACGCATAATATCCACATTAAAAAATTGTCCTTATATTTGGTGCAGTGTTATGAATCTTGGGGTATATTAGAGGAAGTTTAGGCCATAGCGTAATTTCCAAAAATTCTCGTCAAATAATCCTGTGAAAATTTTCGGCCCTTCCATTAACCCATTGAAGTCTAAATCAAAATAACATAGTCGTGATAGTGTGAATTACATAGGTGTATTTCCAATTTTTCATCCAATTTCTCCCACTTTCTTGGAGGGGCTTATGTGCAAAGGGTAAAAAAGTTAACTGGTTGCCCCAAAATTGATTCTGATAAAACCAAAAGGGACCATTGTCATTGCCAATAGAACTTACAATCCCCAAAAGTGATAAAGAGGTTGGATTGGTCCCATGGAAACTTCCACGAGTTCTTCCAATTAACCTTTGTTACTTATAAGTTATAAATAATCATTTACAATTTACTCTAGACCACATGCGAGAGCTTTTCCACAAATTCTGGACAAAATTTTATTCTCTTTTCATTTCATTAAAAACCAAAAATATGTAGTTCCATGTGATTCTATGTGTTGGAAATTATCTTTCTTGTAATGCCCATCTTAAGGTCATTAATGGAATACTAATAAAAATGAGCATACACTACCTTCTCATGCGTACCTTTAAGACAATGCGCCCAATCTTCACATCAAACATTTTTCCTTATGTTCAAGCACAGAGTTTTGAAGTGTAGGATACATTCAAGGAAATTTGGAGCATAGTATAATTTCCAAAAGGTTTCGGCAAATACTCCCTGTGAACATTTTGGGTCCTTCCATTAACCCGTTGATGCCCAAATTAGAAGGGTTTATCTCGAATTTTGCATTCGGACATCTCCCACTTTTTTGGAGGGACCTAAGTTCTAAAAGTCAAAAGTTCACTGGTTGCGCCAAAATTGATTTCGACTGAATCGAGCGTTAATAAAGTTTAATAAATATATTAATATTTAATATTATAATATTTAATTAATTGTTATGAAAGTGACTTTTTTTGTCAAACGCGAGCTCATTTGTTATGCTAGTGGGTTGACTATATTAGGCCCACATTAAAATAAACTGACGTCGCTCGTAATTCAATACCATGTTGGCATAGCCGACAACATGTGTGATGTTGATAGTTTCAAGGCAAATTTACAAGGGTTTAAAATGACGTCGTTCCAAGACATCCATATATATATAGCCCACCTCAGAATCTGTTCAAACTTTCAAATTTCATGTTTCCCTCGTATTCAAACAGTTCCCAACCCCTTCATCTCCTTTCTTTTCAAAGGCATGTAATTTCAATTCTTCCAACTTTTTCATGAAATAATTGCATCTGTGGTGTGTCAATGTGGTTTTTGTATTCTTTTGTTTTTCTAGTTTGTATGGATTAGGAATATTGTGAAATTTCCTTATATTTAAACTTACGTACTATGTTTTGCTAAGTTTTTGTATGATTTGTGTCATTTTCTAGGTTTTAAAACCTGAATTTTTGTTGGTTTATGCGATTTTCGTTGCAGAAATTAGGGTTGAATGTGACATTGGTAGCTTATCAATTGACATTCGATTCTGTTGATGGTCAACAGATTTCGGTTATTCATAAATATTCTGGAATTATTTTTTAATGAGACATTGCACAAGTTTCAATTTAACTGTCAGTCTTAACTACGACGTACCAACCTTGCATATATGCATCTGCATTTATATAGTATGCTTCAAAATTTTCAATGTGAACTCGGTATTCTATCAGTAGCAATGTTTGGTCTAAACAACTTTTTAGGACTGAAACATGTCGCTTATACAAGTCAGCCATGAAACTGTTTAGGACTGGTGGGTATGTGCAACGCATGGCTGACGTCGCGCTCTTCATATTTCTAGGCTTTTCCCCTAATTATTCCTTATAGAATTTAACATTAATGTCTAGCAAAGGATCTTCCAATCGCCTCTTTTCCAGGTAAGTGATTTATTTTATGCATATATACATCTATATATGAGCTACATTTATTTTATGCGGTTACTTGTATATATTCAAAATTGAGGACATTAAATAATTCATTGTTTTTCTACATTTCACTAAAAAACAGAGCACCCTAGATCCTCTTCTATTTGATGTTAAACCCTATACAAAGTCTCAAGATAACCACCGATTTAGCTGCATCCTGAAGTGGATAAACTTCAGGACTAATCCCACTTTGGTAAGGCCTACTAGATAAATGAATGTAATTATTTGAGTTTTCATTAATAATATTTGTTTTTAATTGCATATATATATGTGTGTATATATATATATGTATGTATGTAAAGTAACCATATTTTGTTGTTTCAATACATCTCGAGGGACATGGTAGCGCTCCTACCAACTGAGAAAACCCTAGTTGTACTAAGGTGCTACGGGAGAGAGTGGCATATGAACTACAAACAGGAAGACCAAGCCCTGTCCCCAAAGCACTTCTCCGAGTTCCATGTCGTTCTTCGAGTTCATATATAGTGCAGGGTCAATTGTCTTCAAGGTCATCATAATCAAGGTTTCTTGATTTTATTAAAATCCGTAGAAAAAATTAGGAACTATGTTTTGTTGAACAAAAAATTTGTATCCAAATTTATATACTATGTTTGTAATGTTAATTTTTTTGTTACTGAATTTTTAATAATTTCATTACAATATATGAAAAATAATTGCTTGATTATGTGATTCGATCTGTCCATGAATGTCAAAATCATTTTCAAGTGTATCATTCAAAACCATTTTCAACAATTATTTTTTTACACAATTAAATTATAATTTTGTATTAAAAATTACTTTCCTAGACCAAATTCAACCAATTTCAAACAAATTTAAAATCTAAAAGTTTTTAGTGTTTAACATACTAACGATTTCACTGGTCCATTGCATATGAGGTCGGTAAAAACAACATAATATGCGAAGTTGTACATTAATAATATATCACCTTCAGCGACATTGCACGTCATTCGATAACAGCATTTACTTTGATTTTACCACCTTTTACTTTGGTTAAATAATATCTAAGGTTAAAAAATTATCATTTACCTCGGTTATTTTAACTAAGGTAGTAAACCTTTACTTCAAAGAAAACAAAGGCAAAAGAACTTTTTACCTCAGTAATTTTCCCAAAACCAAATTATCAAAGTCAAAAACCCGAAGTAAACGTTGTTGTATCTTGTAGTGATTTAGCACCGCTTTTTAGATGTTTTTGTAGGTGAATATTTAGGATGGTGTTTTTCATGAAAGAGAGTTAGAACCGCCTTGTTTGGTTATTTGATTACCTTCTCTATTTTATAAGATATTTGTAACATAATGCTAGTTTTCCTCCTTGATTGGTCTATCTTATTTTTGTGAGTTTAGAATGAAGATCATCATCAGAGAAAGTGATAAGGACTCGGATGTTGTTACAAACCTCGGGCCCTAGCTACCAAAGATAAGATTTGTAAGTTGCTCCATTACTCACTTCTAACTACTAGAAATTACACAGCGGTATGCTAGGGTGTCGTTCATAGGAGATGATTTTCACCGAAAAGCATCCGTTTACTAATGCATTTGACACATGTATTAGTATTTTTGGTTGTTTGATTACTAGGTTTAGTCGAGTTTATATTAAAAGGGATTTAGATTGCCATTCTTGGTTTTCTTTTCTATATCCTTATTTTTTTAGACTTACTATATCTAATGGATCTTAATGCCCTTACGAGCATTAAGAACTTATTTTCTAAGCTTATTTGTTATATTGCTTGTAGGCAGTTCGCCAAAGATTGTAGAAGGTCACCTGCAAGGGTAGTATTAGAGAGTAGAAGGCCATTTGCAAGAATGGTAGTGGACAGAAGGCCACGAGTCAAAATGTGGTAGTAGATGGAACCAAGCCAAAGAGGAGAAGGAGTCGAAGATCGATCAAGGAAGAACTGGTACGGCTGTGTCATACTACACGGGTTGTGAAAGCCAAAGAAGGTAGTGCTAAGAAGCTTTGGAACGGGCCACATACAATAACACAGCTCGTGCTTTGAAAGAAAATCGGGTGCGATTATGTATGGGCACGGATCGTGGCATATTACATGGCCCGTGCAATACCAAGTTCAAGATGTAAAGACCAGTAATGGTGATTTTCACAACCACGTCATTAGTTGCAAAGAAATCAACTCCCAATCAGCAGCCCGCGTCGTTCGGAAAATGAAATTGAGCTTCCAACTGGTGTCCCACAAGGATATACACGGCCCATGTCGTTCAATCATTAATAAAGTGCCCCCAACTGGTGGCCTGTGAAAAATGTGAGGTCGTGGATTCAGAGAGGCCAGAGATAACCTCCCAGCCGGCAGTCTATGCTGAATTACTCGGGCTATGCCAAGTCGAGCCACAAGGGTCATGTGTTATAGCACGTTCTGCGCTAGACGGCTGTTAGGGTTTAGTTTCCACTTTTTGGGCTTCTTTTAATGCCTAATATATATAAACCTATGTCTACCAGGGTTTAAGTTTGGAAAGTTCAATTTTCATTCTCCTAATTTTTCCAAGAGTAGGTAGAGAGAGAAAGGGACTAATCTGTCTCTCTTATTTTTATTTTCTCTTATTTTAACCCAAGAGCATTGAATCCAATGGATAAATTGGGTCCAGTGCTTAGGGGGTAGTGATTTAGCTTGGGGATTTATATTTGTATTCATGAGTTGGTAGTCATTTTGTGAGATTCTAAGATTTTCCTATCCTTTAATACTTGTTAATATTGTGTTAACTTTTTCCTTACATTCTTATTAAATGCATGATTTACATACTATGTCGGCATAAGCCTTAGTCTACTTTCCGTGTATGGTACTCTACTGTTGTCACACATGGCATCTTGGCTAAAATTGTAGGATTGAGAAGTTTGCGACCGTTTAAGTGTATGCATGTAGATTATGAGCACCGCTCTGATGACCATACGCTAGTTAGACTAGCTACTTGCTGGTGAATAACTGGACAGTAACCTATAGGAGAACACTATAGTAGTAGCAACTAGAGTTAGCATAATTAGAATCTTGTCATCGCAGTCCTAGAGTCACCACAGAGTGCTGACCCCTTTGCCTCTATAGGCCTAGGGAGAAGCTTTTGTAATGGAGTGTCCGGAAAGTAATTATTTACGAGGAATGAATTGAACAACACAGTGGCAGGGTCTTTGTTGAACTTCCCTGATTACGGTGGCGGTGGCGGTAGAAGAAAAAGAGAGCTTCTTATGTGACGGATAGGGGGAAGTGTTTGCTACCGATCTCACTATGTGAAATAAGGATAGGTTTCTATGCCTTGTACTTGATAGAATATAAGATCAAAATATACTACTGGTCATTTAATGCAAATATCCCAACCTGCTAGTTTTATATATTTTACAATATTGTCATTGCATGATCATAGTTAGAAAACTCCCCCCCCCCCCAAATCTTGTTTTGTGACATTTCCTATTCCTAACATGTGATCGGATTGATGATCCAATTGCAGCTTTGCGTAGTTAACATTGAAAGTCCTAGCATCTCTGTATACGACACCGGACTTGTCACCATCTACCTTTTCGTATTTTGGTAGTAGGAATAAAGGGAGAAAATTATAAATCTTTATCATGAATATCCTTAGGGCTCCATATGTTATTATATCTCCAATGAAAAAAGATGGTTTATTAGCAACCCTGCGGAGTGTGAACGAAATTTTGGCATCGCTGTCGGGGATGCAAGTTTAAAGCTTTAATTCTTAACTTGCATAGCTTGTTAGTAGATTAGTTAGTATTATTATTATTTTATTTATTTCTTTAGTTGGTTGTTGGTGTTGAGTCTTTGTGATAGTTATTCCGGTTACTTCTAATCCTTTTGCTAGTGTTTTTCTTTATTTGGGATTTTTTTTATTTTCTAGTTTATGTTACACACTCATACCACAAACCAAGGAACTCTGCACAGTATCTACCAGAAAATGCAGGTGGTCGGAGAAGAGGAGGAAGAGAGCTAGAGTAGGTGTTCCACATGAGCCGACTGTTGTTATAGAGGAGACTGTTGAGATAGCAGAGGACAATCGTACACTTAGAGAGTTGATGCCTCCAAACATGAAGAATAAATCCATATATTGTCTTCCCACATTTTCCATGAAATGTTACTTGTCAGTTGAAGAGCGACATGATCCAATGCCTACCTACCTTCCATGGGATAGTCGGTGAACACCCACCCGAACAAGCACTTGTCAGATTTTAACCTAGTGTGCCCAAATATGAAGCCTTTGGGAGTTTTTCTAGATGATTGCAACATTAGATAATTTCCTTTCTCGATGCAGGATGCAGCCAAGAATTGGCTATATTATCTTATGCCCGGATGCGTCACTTCTTGGATGAACATGAAGCAGAGATTTCTCGAAAAGTACTTTCCCGCTTCCAAGTTTGCGTTCTAATGAAGCAACTTTCCAACATTTTTCAAATGAAAAATGAGTCCATATATGAGTATTGGGAGAGTTTTAAGAGATTTTTGGTGAGTTTCACAAACCATCCATTCAAGGAGGGTGACTTGGTGAATTACTTATTTGAAGGAATTTGTGACGAGGATATGAGAATAGTCAATGTTGTGTGCTATGGCTGTATAGCTAACAATAGTCTAAATGATGCAATGTCATTGTTCAAACAAATGGCGAACTGTATAAGGCAATTTGGCACTAGATCCCTTGTGAACACATTATATGATCCGACTCATTCTCCCGAACTAGAGTGACATGTCCAAGCACTTGCTTCCATGATGAAAGAGTTTATGAAAGGGATAGATAACCAAGTTAAGGTGTCTTGCATATGTACTCTTGATCATCCTACCAATATATATCTGCAAGTAGTTAAAGATTTTGGAAGAGTGAAAGCATTGGACTTTAATGGTGGAAATAGGAAATTTTCTAGAGGAAACAACTAGGGTACTGGGGGAACCAAGGAAGAGATAGGTAAGACCCCTGTGCAAATTTCTTCAAACCTTGATACCGCGATCACCCCAACTTCTAGTGGCGTGAGGAAATCCAAGGTCAAGGTTACAATCTAAGTTGGCAACCTTAACCATACCCAAAGGCATAAGGGTCTTCTAACACTAATTATTCATAGTATAAGTCAGACCGGGAGGATATTTTTGATGCAATTTCCCAATTGGCGAAGAAGAGTGACATTTTTGCAGAGCGGATAAGGAAAGAGATTGAGGAACTTGGAACTAGATTTTTTTTCAAGTATCAAGAATCTCTAAGTCCAAATCTTCCAACTTGCCACTTCGATGAGCCAACTTGAGGCTAGAGAATCTAGCAAGCTATCATCCCACCTCGAAGTTAACCCAAGAAATGTGAGTGCTAAGCTAAAGAGTAGGAAGGAGGTGCGTGAGTCCAAGAAGGAAATCTTTCAAGAAAATGATATCATTGTGGAAGGAAACAAAACTAACCTTGAAGAAAGTGAGATGGTTGGCAAAGAGGAGCCCACCAAAGAGCTCCCCTCCACCGAGGCGAGGGTGATCACTACATCGCCTTGTCCTATTGCACTAAGGGGAAGTCTGAAGGTGGCAACCAATGAAGTGCACATTTACAAAGTCTTCTAAAAGGTCGAGGTTAGAATTCCTATAATAAATGTGATTGAACAAGATCCCTTTTATGCTAAGTTTTTGGAAAATTCACGCACTAAAAAGAGGAATTAAGTAACTATGAAAGTAGGTCAATTGAAAATAGGGGAAGTAGCCACTTTAGCTCATAAGAACATACTTAATAAGTCTGATGGCCCCGGAATATTTTCGATCCCAATTTCCTTAGGTGGTAAATTGGTGAAAAATGATATGATTGATTTGGGTGCCTCTATCAATGTAATCATTTTCCCTTTTTGAGAACCTTGACATAGGTGAGCTTACAAACACTAGGGTTATTGTCCAACTAGCCGATCACTCCCAAGATAGCTCTAGAGGTATATTTAAGGATGTCATGGTCAGATTAAGAAATTTGGTGTTTCTTGAGGACTTTTATGTACTTGATGCAGTGCACCATGGTGATGCACCACTAATTTTACTGGGGATACCATTTCTGAAAACACCAAGGACTAAAATAGATATTCAGTTGGGAACGCAATCCCTAGAGGACGTGTTGATAAGGTCGGATTTGATTTATATATCTAAGCATAGTTTACCTATTTTCTCTCTCATGTGCAATGGCATATCTTCATGTGATGAACTTTATCAACATGATGACTCCTGCATGACTTGTTATAATGAACGCTTTGATGAGTTCCTTCATGACATTAATGAAAGTGATAACACGAATCATGTTTATAGCTTTAATTGTAGGGACCGTGTTGATGATACTTATATTATGCATGAATTTAGCGATGACCTTTTTGTTTTGGATTGTTTTTCTATGGACACTAACAAGCACCTGTAAATAGAGAGTGGTGAGAACGTAAAACCCCCTCGATCTCGTTCTCAACCCAAGAATCTAGCAAAGGAATCAACATCGGTTATGGTAGATAACTTCATTATGATGAGGAATTAGCCAACATAGAGACCTTACATGTTCTATCTTGCTAGAATGATACTTGTGATGATGCATGTGCTCATGACAATTATTTCCTAGTGTGATTAAAGATGGTTTTCTTCCAAATTTTAACACTAATGTGCAGTGGAGAAGGAAGCGGGTTAAGGAATTAAAACTCCCCAAACCCCTTCCAACTCAAAAAAATCAACAAGAATGTATCTGCCATCGTTAAGGATGAATGTGTTTAGTATGTGTCTCCCAAGGTGAAGGGTAAGCCTAAGGTAATGTGGAGACCCGTTCATAGAGACGTAGTCATGGGTGGTGTCATTATTGTGATTCCGGTGACCCATCAACCTGTATTTCTTAGTTTATAAAAATGCAAAACATAATAAGTTGTGAGGAGAAAATAAAGAAAAGGTGCTTTTATTTCGTGTTAGTAGGTTTTAAAAATTTATTGTGGATTTTTGGGAAGATTTTTTATTTGTGGTGGTGTTTTTATGGATTATTTGTCATTAGATTTTGGCTGAACAGTACTATACTCGGTTTTTGGATTCAGGATTTTGCGACGAAGTTTCAAGGAGCAAGACTTGGCAAAGACCATACCAGCCTCGTGCCAAGGCATTTTGGCGCGAGGCTATTTTGCAAAGCACGACCCATGCCAAGGCAGGTCGACACGAGGTGTTTAAATGCCACTCGTGCCACCCAAGCCCACCAATCAAAATTCATTACCACTTTCTTCATCCTTCTTCTTCTCCAAAACCAAGAAAACCTGAAACACAAAACCATTTCTTTTTCAATCTGAATTTTGCTCATAACTTCTTTAATTCTTGGACAAATCACTCCAAAATACACCCAAAAGTTTCCTATTTTCATTTTCCACAAATCCCATAAAAACATGCGTCTAAAAATTTCAATAATGTGCCTATATTTTCAAGAATTCGGTTCGACCCCCTTCTTCAACTTTTCTCCCAAGGTTGATTAATTAAGTTGTTCCAGGTGTTTGATTTTACTGGAATCCATTCTAGGAGGATTTATGCACACTCCACGAGCTTAAATCCACAAAATTTCATCTCGATTCTCACTATTGGTACTCGACTGAATTCCATTAAAAAAGTTTAAAATTTTGAGTTTTTTCAATTTTTTGTTATCTGCATGTTTATGACTTATTGAAATGGGCTTAGTTGTGATTATATATTCTTATGGGAGAATTGTGCATTTGGGGTAGTTTTGAGATTTTTGGGGTGTGGCTTTCTATTTGTTGGTGTTGTTCGACCTATCATCATGCCATGGAGACAAAGATCTGGTCCTAGCGAGCCATTTATGGGGCTTCACACACTCCTTAAAAAGCATAAGGAGCAATGAAAATATATTGTGGGGTGCCCCATCCAAGAAGTTTGTAAATGAGAGGACCCTTAAAGACCTCGATCTCTACAAACCAGTAAGAGTGCTCCTAAGGAAAATAGGATTGAAGAACTTCACGACGAAGTTGGCCCTCAATTACACTAGGTACACCCTAAATTTTTTAGTGTATGTCAAGGCAGGGGTCAACAGGTTTTGTGGGAAGATAGCCAGATTTTATCCAGGGGATGTAACTCAGTGCTTGACATACAAGGAGGTAGCTACATGCTGTTTTTGGAAACATTATACTGAGGGGAATGGTTATATAGCGAGGACGGATCATGTTTTTATGTGCTCAAATTTTGACCCTCCATCACCTGATGATCGTGGGAGAAGGTGAACAAAAACAGTGACATAGTGTACCCGACACTTGGGCATGGGGCTAGATTGTCGATCACAATGGAGATGTGCTATGGAAAGGCCAACATTGTTATTGATCGGGATTGCAAGATCATGTGATCGATTTGCACTGGGCGAGCTTGCCTCAATCTTATGCATAAATTCATCACCTGGTGTCATGACCTTTCCAGGAGGTGAAAGGGAAAGATAGAAACTGGGGAAAGATATCACTCATAGTTTCTCATTTTGCCTTCTAATGAGTGACGGTATCTGGGAGAACCCAACTTCCCTATACACCCTTACTTATAGATCTATTGTAGAAGCCTATATGATACAGTTAGAGGCTGAGGTTACTTACTTCCACTATAAAAATGCCAACTTCATGAGACTCCTCTAGTTCGCAAGGACCAAGCTAGCCAACATATTCAAGATTAAGGAATTTATCATTTAGTTAGATCTGGGTGCGCAGGTGGTCACGGGAGAAACCCAGGCAGAGCATGATGATAAGCGGGGAGAAAAGAATGAGCATGTTCCAATGGATGAGCATTCAATTTCAAAGCTGCCAGCACAATTACCCCCCTCCCCCCATCGACAACTAGCAGTTTCAGTCACCGCCGATAATTGTGCAACCACCACAAGTTGAGCAATAGGTTATGCCACCATCCCCCGTTGAGTAGCTGTTTGGAGCACCACCCCCTTACCAGCGACTGATTGAGATTTGGGATGAGTCATACCAGTCTTTCCCACTTTGATGATTTTGGGAAGTCAGGCAAACATAGCAGTCATGGACTCCCTCCTACTCTCGATCCACACCAACACAACATCTCTACCCCATCCCAGCATGAGGTTCATCCTTAGAAGCACCAGCAATACAGCCCATTCCAGGAGCATGGTTCATGGAAATACTAGTCTGCTTCATCCTATGGCATGTGGTACCAGCCAGAGTGATACGAGCTGGAGTGGATGCATTCTTTGGGGAGAATCCATCTTCGGGGTTGGGCAGGATGTGTCCAAGCTTGGTGTACAGCTTGATTATCATCAGGGTGAGACTGCGTACTGGTTTAACCGAGTGGATGATCAGCTACAGTACTTGAGAATGGAATTCAACCCGCTTCACCATGATATGAGGGAGATCACCGATAGAATGAGGACAATAGGCATTGGATATGGGGACCCACATCCGGAGCCGCACGGGTCGGGGCATGGAGCCAGACATGGCGGACGACGTTGAGGGATCTTCTCTGTTTCTAACCTTTTCCTTACCTTGGTCACATACTTTTTCAGACTATGCATCAACTAAGTGTGGGGGAGGGGCCAGAACACCTTCACATGGTGGCATCTCCTTTGATCTTGTTGATTATCTCTTGTTATTGCTTTTGATATTTTGATGACTATTTTTCCCTTTCTTTTCCATCATTTGGTTTTCAAAAAATTTGTCGCTTGGTTTTTTTTATGCGACGGCATTGTTCGTAGTTTTTTATGATACTTGAAAACTTTTGGTGGTGTTAGTTTAATTTTCTTTCTTATCTTCATGTAGTGTGAAGCCCATCTTTGTGGCATTTTGTACTACACAAAAAATTGATGAAAATAAGAAAACAAAAAATACCCAGCTAAGTTGAAAACCCGAAAGTGAGACTTAGGAAACAACGGGATAGGCTTGGATAGGTTGAAAAACCTATGGAAAAGTGAGAGGCCATGGTGTGTAAAAATGTGGGAAGTGGGTTCAATTTTTCTGAAGCTATGATGAAAACCCAAAAGGACTCTTATGCCAAATGAGAGAAAATGAGAGAAATTTGAAACTACGTTACGCATCTCTTGGATTTTTTTGGCGGCTTCATTGGCGGAGAATGTTAATTTGACACTTATCATTTATACCTTGTTTTTTTCTTGGTATGATTGGCTGAATAGGTTACTTTATTTTCTTTGGAAAATGAGGTTTTTGAGAGTCTCACATCTTTAGAGGAACTTTGGATAGCTTATGAATAATGTTGAATGTATTGGTTAACTTATCTTTGTATGCTACATTCCTCTTAGATCATTGCTCATTTTTGTTTACTCTAGGACAAGTAAATGTTTAAGTGTGGGGGGATTGATCTGCACCAAAAAGCATGCGTTAACCAATCTATTTGACACATTTATTAGTATGTTTTGGTTGGTTAATTACTAGATTTTGTCGGGTTTACATTACAAGAAGTTAATAAAGCCATTATTGGTTTTCTTGACTAAATCCTTAGTTTCGAAGACTGATTAGACCTAATAAACATTTATATCTTCTTTTGTGAGCTTATATGTTAGATTTCTCGTAAGCACTTCTAGAGTAGATTGTACAAGGCCATCCATAAGGGTCGTAGCAGAAAGAAAAAGGTCATTCGTTAGAATGGTAGCAGACAGAAGGCCACGAGTAAGAATGTGGGAGAAGATAGAACCAAGGTAGTGAGGATAAAGGATTTGAAGATTGACAAAAGAATAAGCGACAAGGCCATGTAATAAAAAATGGGTCGTGCCAGCCAAAGAAAGTGGTGCCAAAAAGCTTTCAAACGGGCCGCATAGAACAACACGGTCCCTGCTTTGAAAGAAAGCCTCGTGTGACTAAGTATGGGCATGGACCGTACCATATTTCACATATCGTGAAAAACCAACTTCAAGATGTGAAGACCGGATGCGGAGATTTGCATATTTGCTCCATTAGTATCCTAGAAATCAACTCCTATCCAGCGACCTGTAATTTTTTTTATACGGCCCGCACTGTTTATAAGTGAAATCAAGCTTCCAAAAATTGGCCCACAAACATACACGGACCATGCCATTAAATCTTTCAAAAATGCGCGTATGAAGAAATGCGTGATTGTGCGCTGAAACGGGTCGAAGACCAGCGCCCAATCGGTGGCCCGTGCTGAATTACACAGTTCGTGCCAAGCTAAGCCACACGAGCCATGTGCTATAGCATGGCCCATACTAGATGGCTTCTAGGGTTTAGGAAAACCTTTTGGGCATATTTTCAGGCCCAATTCCTACTACTATATAAATAATTCTATGTCTACTAGACTTTAAATTTGGATAGTTCTATTTTAATTTTTCTAATTTTCCCAAGAGTTGGTAGAGAGAGGAAGGGACTAACCCTGCTCTCTTAGTTTTATTTTTTCTTTGTTTTACCCAAGGTAATTGAATCCAATGGATCAATTGGGTTCAATGCTTAGGGAGTAGTGATTTAGCATGGGGGTGTATATTTGAATTCATGACTTGGTAGCTATTTTGTGAGATTCTAAGAGCTTTCAATTCTTAAATGCTTGTGAATATTGTGTTGACCTATGCCTTAAATTCTTTTTAAATACATGTCAGCATACACCTTAGTCTATTTTCATTGTATGGGGCACTATTGTTGTCACACAGGGCATGTTAGTTAGGATAACAAGGGGAGCGAGAAGTCCGCCCGTGTGAGTGTATGCACGTGGGTCATGAGCACTGCTTGGATGATCATATACTAGTTAGACTGGCTACTCGTTGGCGAATAATAGGATAGTATCCCAATAGGAGGTCACTATAGTATTAGAAACTAGGGTTGGCATAATTTGGCTCTTGTCGTCGAAACCCTAGGGTCACCACAGTGTGTCGATCCCTTTGCCTCTATAGGCATAGGGACAAGCATTTGTATGGAGTTCCAGGATGTAATTCTCTATGAAGAATGAATAGAACTGCACAACTGTGGAGCGGTTGTTGTACTTCTCTAATTACAGAGGCGGTGTTGGTAGAAGAAAATGAGTTTATCCTTATGTGGAAAATAGGGGTAACTGTTGACTACCAACCACACCATGTGACATAAGTATTAGCATAGGTTTATACTTCTTATACTTGATAGAATCTAGGATTAAAATATACTATCGGTCATGTAACACAAATATCCCCAAGTGCTAGTTTTATATAGTTTACAATCTTGTCCTTGCATGATCATAGTTGTTAAATAAAACCCCACAAAAACCCTTTTTTTGACATTAGCTATTCCTGACACGCTATTAGATTGACTAGCCAATTGCAACTTTGTGTAGTTGACATTTAAAATCCTAGCATCTCTGTTGATGACCCTAGAATTGCTACTATCTACCTTTTGGTAGTTTAGTAGTAAGAACGTGAGCAACTTATAAATATTTACCTTTGATCTCCTTAGCTCTCCGTGGGTTAGTAGATCTCCCGTGAAAAATGATGGTTTGTTAGTAACCCTGCGGAGTGAGGATTAGGAGATGTAGGGGTTTAAAGGATAGCTTCGCAAAGTTCACATATGGGCGTCACCCTGAATGTGTGTCAGAATTAGAAAACATAGAGATTTTTTGGTTGAAAAGATTAATCTACTAATTACGAGCATAGACTACTATAACGAGATAAAGACAGTATAAACGAGGCTTGGAGGCATTTTAATCATATGATCAACTACGAGATTTCATCCTAGACTCATATTCGCATGCGAGACATATATTTTTATTTAATTTCTATATCAAATGATGTTAAACGTTTTTTCATCAAGAACTCCTTTGTTTTGTCACACCATGTCGGTTCTGCTCCTTCTCAAAATCTCACCACTTCCCTATTGAGCTAGAGTTTCCCTTTAACTACTACATTTACCCCTCACTTCTAAGGCTAATAAACTTGTGAATGCACACATTAAATTAAATCCATAATAGTGTGGGTCACCAGGACCTACACTGTGAATACCCATCATAAGCCCATCTTGTGCCACTTAGAATATTAGTACCTCATGAAAACACAATGGGAATTCCCCACCTATTTGCTACAAACTTGGGATGTGACCGTCGAGCATTATCCTACTACCCCAGTAAAGTCAATAACATTACCCGAACCATTTTCCGAATGACCCCGCTTATCATCTGCAAAATAATCTAACACGAGACTACTTCTACTACCACCCTAGGTATATTTCTCTTTAACGACCTCATGGTTAACACCTTGAAACCCAATAGACATATAAACAAAATACTTCTCGGTTAATTCCCGAGCATAGTGCTAAATCGTGTAAATAACTGAGTTAGGTATGCATCCTAATCTCATTCATCACAAAATTATAGCGAGAAAAATAAGAACAAATTAAGTATTATATTTATAGCAGATAAAATAGATATTAATCTAGATTATCACAAATATAAAGTTAATAAATGCTTACAAATTCTGTCAATTTATAAATTAATCTACTACATTTAAATCCATGGCATTTGATGGAATAAATGTCATTGAAGAAGTGTATTCCATGAATAAATAGAGGAGAAATGGGTTTTATTCCTTGTAGATCCGCATCCTTCTATGTCTAGTGGATGAAGGGTCACAGGTGGAGCACCACGTAGTCATTGTTTTAATGAATAACCCATAGCGCTAGCTAAACAACGATAGATATTTGTTGTGTTTCTCCCTTAGTCACTTTTTAATACTATAAAGTAGATAGAAATAAGCGAAGGTGTCAACTACAGAGACTTAGGGTTTTAAAAGATAGTTTTGCAAAGTTCAAACACAAGTGTCACCTCGAGTGTGTTAGGAGTAAAAAACATTGGGGATTTTGGGTTGAAGAGATTAATCTACTAATTACAAGGATATACTACTACAACAAGATAAAGATACGATAAACGGGCCTTAGGGGCATTTTCCTCACATGATTAACAATGAGATTCGATCCTAGACTTATATTCGCATGCAAAACATATATTTATATTTAATTGCTATACCCCAATATGCAGAGATGTTGATTCCCCCAGAAATCCATCAATCTGTCAAACCATGTTGATTTTTCCCACTCATCAACATCTCAGCTCCTCCACATATAGCTAGCTTTGCTCTTTCAGTACCATCTCTATCACTCACTTCCGGGGTTGATAAACTCATGAATGTACACAAGAAATTAAAATCGAAAGTATCATGGATCATAGGGTCCTACATCGTGAAAACCCCATCCTAAGCCCATTTTGTTCCACTTAGGACATTAGTACCTCATGATAACTCTATGGACATTCCTCTCCTAGTTGCTACAAACTTAGGATATCACCTTCGGGCATTTTCCTATGACCCTGACCGAGTCAATAACATCACCCGACCAATTTTTGGGTGACCTCGCTTATCGCCCCCATAATAATCCAACAAGAGATCACTTTTATTACCACAACGGGCACAAGCGTATTCAACGACCTCATGGTTAACACCCTACTGCCCAATAGACATAGAAATGTAAAACTCCCAAGTTCCTTCCCGATTCTAGAACTACATCATGCAAAGAACTAAATAGGTGTACATCCTAATATTATTGATCACAAAATTACAACAAGGATAAGAACAAATTAAGCCTCATATTATAGAAAATGATATGGATATGAATATAGAGTATCACATATATAGATATGAATAATTCTCATGAATAATAAATTAAACTACAGAGATTAAATCAACGGCATTGGATGGAATAAATGTCATGGAAACTGCCTTTAACGAAGAAAGAAATGAGAAAAGTGTTTTCTTGTTTCTAGATATGTCTCCCTCTTTGTCTTGTTGATAGGTATACATCTCCCCTAGTCATGTGACGCCCAAAGAAAATATAGCATTCTCGGTCCAATGAACCAAGTAAAAGGTTGTTCGCTGGGGAAGAAAGAGGACCTCACTAAAGAGTGGAACTCAGAGATAAAAGAGAACCTCTCTAAGAGCAGCATCTCATTTACACTAAGCCAATGGAGTAAACCCAGAAGAAGGAGCGACTCTCACCGATAACCATGCCACTAAAACCCCGATTTATGAATATGGTCCATGATCTGCAATAATTGTGGAATACACCAGACATAAATAAGTGATCCAAAAAGCTTAACGTATAATGACATTTTCTCATAGAAGACCCATACATTATTCAAAAACTAACATAGGCATCGAAGGAAGATCCTGGGGACTTCCCAGGATATTATTCTGCAGGTCTCGTGGAGTTAGCATGGAGTATAAGGCCAATTCCAATTATTATGGTAGTCCAAAAGGAATTTCCCACATCAGTGGCACCTTCTGTGGGAATCAATATTTTCTTTTCTAACCTTCTTGATGTCTAGAAGAAGCTAGGTTTCATCCAAAAAAAAGAAATATAATAAGGTTGGAATTAGCTAAACGTATCAGCAATAAGAAATATGATGAACATGCACATTTAACAGATGACAGCTAGCCACAATAAGACACAAGGTTGGTAGAGCCTGCTACATGGGAGGTTGTTTTCATACCTCTCAAAGTTACTATTTTTAAGCCCGAAAGTGCTCTTAACTACAACTAAGTTGATAATGTCAAGTCGGGGTCGTCCACGGAGAATATGAATTTTTCTAAGGGTTTACACATATAAGGGTAAATACTACAGTAGATATAGTGATATACATACATATATATAAGCATGTAAAGAGGGGGGGTTGTTGGTTTTTCCTATGAATTAAAAGACAAGATAACTAGCAAAATCAAGTAACTCTGCTAAACATTCAATAAACTAAGAAAAACATATAAAAACAACAAATGACAAATCCTTAAAGGAAATTGATTTCTGCATCCGAACCACTTATCTATCTTTGAATCCATGACCTATTCACTACTTTAACTACTTGTTGTAAAGATACATCTTCCACCCTTTATTGATGGTAGTTTACAAGAGTGAATTCGACATATCTTGCTAAACCTCACTAATGACCCCTTTAGTCGTTCAATGCCTAAAAGTATCCCATTAACGACACTAAATATGAGGAATCAACAAGTTTGGTAACACTTATAAATACTAAACCGTGTCTAAGAATTGAACTCATTCATGCATTTACACAAAATTAGTCAAGAACATTCAACGTTACTAGACTTCTACTATTTGCTACACAAAACAAACATTATAAGGAATTCGACATTGTCACATTTATCTAGCATTCATAAAATCATCAACCATATTAGAAGCTCTAATTCATGCTCTTGGATTTCATATCAAAAGAAGGGAAAATTAGCTACTTTCTCCCAACCCTAACAAGTAATCATACAAGCAATTAATATGCTAAAACTTCCAACACCATTAATGCATTCAACAACCAGCATTCAAAGCACAATAAATGCACAAAAGAGAAAGCATTAAATAGATAGAAATGATTCTCAAGACATGGATAATGAAGCATCAATCAATTTCTCCCACGGGGATTATTAGCCTAGATAATCAAAACCCATAACATAGCACAAAATTCTACAAATAAACAAAACGAAAGTGAAGGAGAAGATGAAAAACTAGGGTTTTGGAGCCCCCATGTCAAGCCAAGAAAACAAATAAATGAGTGGATAAAGTGCTATATATATTACAAGAAAATGGGGGTAAAAAGCAAGTTGCAGGGTGATTTTTGCGACCCGTGATGCCTTGTTCCCGAGTCACAAAGCTACAGCGTCGAAAAATCACCTCCTAGGAATCCTAATTTTCGAGTCGCGACACACAATTTGCGAATCGCGATACAATCAGTCCAGTTTTGTTTTGCTTCCTCCGGGTGAACTGTTGATCCATTTTGAGAGTTCTTGTATTCATTTTTATAGTACTCGAGAAGAAATATCCAATGGTACCACACTTGGAGGCTGGTTCTTCTCGGATCATTCTCATAAATCAGCTTCAAAACTTTGATCATTGTTTACCCTCTACTTTGCTCTCCTTCTTCACTTTATCTTCTACCACTTTGTAAGTGGCCTTCGTTTTTTACCATTCTTGAGAATGACCTTCTTCAATCTTCTAACATCATAAAAATGGGCTTCTCTAAGCCACTTCGAAGTGCTTACGAGCAATCTACATATTAAACTCACAAAAGGAATCTAGATGCTTGTAACGACCAAAAATCCATTAGACTCAAAATAGGTTACAAAATGAAGGATTTAAATACAAAAACCAAAAATGGTTATCTAAACCCCTTATGATGTAAACCTAACTAAATATAGAAATCTTCTAACAAAAAGATAACAAAATATATGTTAAAAGCTTCGGAAAATACATTAATTTTGACATCTCATCACTACACTACGAGTTTGAAAACCTAGACACTGACAAAATGGATAGGCTTGAACAGAAAGGATTGGACAAACTGAAGCGAACCAGGTTTAATCATACTGGGACAATACACCACAACATTACATCGTCATAACTAAGGTACACTCATTCGCGGGTAAGCATAATAGAAGTTACTACTTCGCAAATAGAGAGTTATTGATTAAAACGGGATAATATTCTTTATATCAATAATTTAAAACAATATTCGGTTAGTAAACACCAGTAAAGAAAAAGTATTTGGTTTTGGGATATAGTAACCCTAAATAAAAAGTGAAGGAATTGCAATATTGAGATACTTATTTTATTCTATTTAGATTGCATGAAAATGTATAGTGAAATCTAGTAGAAATTACTATCTTTGGAACTCTGAGCTACACAACTATAATGATGGGTAGCAATATTAATACATGGATAGATTGGTCGTGAATCCTAAGTAAGATGTTGGATTATCATTCGATTCACGATCATGTCTCGTACTTTGTGGTGCACCCCAAACATAGGTTCAACAACCCAAAAGTTGAAAAGTAGGCAAGAAAATGATAAATCGTCATTAGCCAATTATTTCTCTCGAACAATCACTACTTCAAATTACAGTTATCGTAACACTTTCCTTGCAACACTTATTAAAAATGCTACATTAACTTATAAAGTGTTACTTGAAACTTTAAAAGTGCTACACAAATATTGAAAAATGTTAAAAAGTGTTATGTTAGATCTAATGCAACATCGCCTAAGGTAATACTTGTAAAAATTGTTACTTTAGTTTCTAATAATACTAAGTTGAGCCCATTGCAACACTTTTACAAGTATTACCTTAGGTCATGTTGCATTAGATCTAACGTAACACTTTTTAATATTTAGGTAACACTTTTCAATATTTATGTAATACTTTTTAAATGTTTAAGTAACACTTCATTAGCTATTGTAACATTTTTGATATGTTTTTAAAAAAAAAAAGTGTCACATCAGCCTTAGTTTGTAGTAGTGAATACTCCACCCCGTCATAGCATAACCAAACTCCCACCTATGAAATACAGGGCGTGTTGATTGGCTTTGCAGCTTATCGACCCGTTAGAGCCAAGCCACCGTGAGGTTAGTCTTCTTCTCGCATCAATTTCCCTTGACCTCCGTGAAAGATGGCCGAATTGATTGAGATTCACCATCATCCTCATTCCCATAATTCACTAATATCAATTGTGGATCTTATACATTACAACAACAAATAGTCAATACGTATACATATAATACCTTGTTAATACCAAAAATATACACACTTACATCTTACATGAGCTTTCCAAGAAAATCCCATTAGGAATGTTACCCCCAATATGTGTCACCGACAAAAGAAATGATAGGATCCACCTAATTCAGACAACCAAACCAATAAAATCTCCTGCCCAAATAACAAGCACCACCTAAGTCCCACCCCATGTAAGCCTTAGCTCATTATAACATCCACACACTCGAAGAAGAAATAAAATTGGTGAATAAAGCACAAAACCAAGCAAAACTAGTCTTACACAAAAAATGGTTGGAGATACACTTGGGAATAAGTCATCTTATAAAGAAAGAGATAAGCATAGAAAAAAAATTGAAACTAAAAATCAATGAACCTTATAAGTCAAAACTACATAATTACCCATACCCACTACTCTGACATTGAAAAATGGAAACATATCCTGATGATCTGAAATGACAAAGCCCACATTACATTCTTATCCACTGATGACAAGTCCACTACTAGTCCATACACTTAGCTACACCTTCTAAACTGCTGGACGTGGCACAAATAGAAAAATCACCTACGAATAGAATATTTTGTCTTCGCATATGGCTAGAAAATCCCCATCCACACGACACAAGGAAACATTCTATTTTTCTTCATGAGATTCAACACAAACCTTCACTATTTAGAGGGGCTGCAGATTTTCATACGCATTGAAAATTTCCATCCTCACAACATAAGGGGACCTAAGCCATTCTATAGCCAACACATGGTACACTCAAAAATATGAAAATTCTTGATAAAGCCCCAACCCATATCCATTAGTAAAAGCACACTCAAAAATTGTAACCATAGATATTTTTTTAATAAATACTATTATAAATTTGATCATAAAGGATAACATGCCAAAACAAACCACAATAACTAGTGGTTCATCCTTGTCACTACCATGGTCTCTGCATCTAGGATTTCCTTTATTTACCACCGCATATTTAGGTAAACTTCATCCCGTATAGAACCAGCAGCCTCCATACGACGCATATAATTCACATAATAAGATTTAAGATCTACAATTGCACCACATTCTAATCTCATTAGTTGCATACTCTAGATATGGGAATAAGCACATGTCTCTAGATTATGTTTTAAGTTTATCACTTCTTATTCCAAACAGCTAATGCGGTCTTTTTCAAACCCCTCATGGAGTTTTTACGAAGAAGCTCACCAATCTCAAAACGAAGTTTAGCTTTAAATTCATGTTGATTACTTAGTATTTATCCAATTCTTGATGTTTTCCCTTTAGCCGGACATAGAGAACTTCTTCAACATCGAGTTGGCCCTCTAGTTTCTCCTACTTCTTTAGAAGTCGATCCAAGAATTTCTTCATCATAACACACCATCAACGCTTTTACTCCATTCTTGAATCAATAGAATTCAGTCTCTAGCCACTCATTTCGATCAGCGATCTCATCCATATAATTAGTCTTATTTGATAACATATTTTATAACTTGTCACATTCCCGTCATTTTTTCCTTAAGCATCTTTTCCATTAATTTTCACATCTTATAACACTTGTTAATTCTTTCTTTAGCCTCTGAATATGAAAGCATTGCTTAGAATATTTAGCCTCTTTCTTTAGCTAAAATGTTTTAAAAATATTTTGCACTGGTTTTCAAAAACCGGTGCCAAAACTAGTGTTAAAAATTTTTAAAATTGAATCTTCTCGCTAAATTTTTTTTAAAAACTCTCCAAAAAAATATATAATTTTTCCAAAAATTTCATGAGATGGGCGCAGCTGCACGCAGCTGCTCTAAGCTAAATTATTGTTTTTCTTGACTTTCAAAATCGTTCCCTCCTTTTATTAACTTTAACTATAACTAGGTTAACTTAAATTAATCAATGATGATTCTTTATTGACCTAATATAAACAAGAATACAAAATGTTTGACATTAGTTAGTTAACGTCCAACCCTTAATTGATTTAGTATACATAGATACAAATAAAAATGTTTGAATTTAACTAAATAACGGTAACCTTATTTGATTTTCTAGATGTAAATACTAATAACTAAGGTTAATTTAACTAATCATTGGTCACCCCTTACTTAACACAGTATGTATAAACAAGAATATAAATTGTTCATTTTAACTAATGAACAATCAACCTTACTTGATTTTGTATATATGAACATTAATAGCTTAGTTATGTAAACCCTTAACTTAAGCAAAAACAACAAAAAAATCATGTATTTTTTAGCAATGGATAATAGGGTAACACAATTTTGGACCAAGGTGTAGTTTTTCAAATGTATGTGGAAGTAATCAATGTTGACTTTCGAGACCCTTTCGTTCACCCATACATGCCCAAATCGAAAATTCACATTTGTGTATTATTGAATTGCATTTTGGTATTGCCAATTTCATGATTCGACAACTCAAACTTTCTTGGAGGAACCTAAATGTAAAAAAGTAACAACTTTACTCGTAACTCCAAATTGAAATATGCTCAAACGTGATGCTACCCTGTACACCCTGTTATATTTTCCAAGTCTAGAACATAGTATTTATCAATAATCAGGCACAAGAACATATTTGTAAATCTTTTCCGATTTCTTTTTCTTACTTCGCAATAACTAAATCTAAACTACTCTAGAACACGTAGTAGCATTTTCCAACATTTCACTAGAAAATTCATCTATTTAATATTTATATACTAAGGAAAGAATAACAAAAATTATATGTTTTCGAGAAATTGATTATAGAATAACACAATTTTGGGCTATAGGGTAATTTTCCAAGACTGTGTCGAAGCAATCAATGTTGACTTTCAAGGCCCTTTCGTTCACCCATACATGGCCAAATTCGCAATCGTATATATTTGGATTGCATTTTGATGTTGCCAACTTTCTTGGAGGGACCTAAATGCAAAAAGTAAAAACTTTACTCGTAACTCCAAATGGAAATCTGCTCGAACTTGATGATACTTTATGCACACTCATTGTATTTTTCAAGCCCGTAAAGGATTATTTATTAACAATGCGGTGCAAGAACAAATTCGTAATCCTTTTCAATTTCCCTTTCTTAACTCAAAGTAATCAATTCTAAGTTACTCTACATTATTTACTAGCGCTTTCCAACATTTTACCCAAAATTTTTATTTTTATTTCTATATTTATGTTAGAATAACAAAAATAATGTATTTTGGAGAGAAGGATAATCTCGTAACAAAATTTTGGGTCATAGCATAATTTTTCATAATGTTTGGCATTAACTAATGGGCTCAGTTTTAGCCCAGAACCCATACACCACTCGTTTACCCTAAAGCCCATATCCATATTTCTTTCTTCACTCAATCCTTTAGTTCTCCTCCAACACACCATCGCTTCTCCCCCATCGTCGTCTCACCCCTTGTCACCTACCTCCGTCCGCCGCTCCAGGTTGCAAGCCAACTCTTCTCCACCCTCACTCCCCCCCCCCCCCCCCGCTCACTGTATTTCCAACCATTACCAAGGTAACCCCCCTAAGTTTGCAGATTTTTAACAACAAAGCCATTATTAAAGCTTCTTGATTGATTGATTGAATATAATTTTCTTGCTTAAGAATGGAGGAAAGGGAAAACATGTTTTTATGCATTACTTAGTTATTTTTAGCTGTTATTTTGTTTAGTTCCAGAAGTTAGAAGAAAAAACCATGTTTTTAATAGCTATTTTTGTTCTGGATTCTTGTTTGTGCATTTTAGCTACTAGTGAGTGTGTTTGTTTTTAAAATTTCCAAATTTCTTCTTTTCTGAACGAATTTGAGGCTAGATATAGAGTGGAAATGTTGTTATCTCGTATTTCGCCGCACTGTGTCATCTTCTAAAAAAAGAGGTTTTATAAGGATTCCAGCTTTCAGCATGTTATACGATATATGTTAGCTAACGTGCCAAGAGAATTACATTGTTCTTCTGTTGATTGATTTTCATATTGTTAGCCTGTAGATGTCTCTTTTTGTTACTAAAATCCTTTTTTACATGTAGGAGCTTAAACCAGTGATATGAATCAGTTTATTTGGATAATTTTGGTTCCTCTTTTGAGGTTGGTGCACTTATCTCAACAAGAAATATTTAAATGAGGTAAAATGAAGAACATTCCCATTTTTTGTGCGTTACAAATTGGTCATCCCGAATTCATTTGTTGTAATCTGTGGATCGACTAAGATTTTCTAGTTTAATGTCTCTCATCCTTACTTCCTTGGATGTGTTTAAGTTTTGGTTGCGAGTATGTTCTTTGACACTGTGCTTGAAATGAACATATGGGAAGCCATTGAAGCAATGTTGGTTCCATTTTCATTGCAATCGATTGGCGTATCAATTAGGTTAACTCGAAGAGAGGTGACAACGTTATTTTCTTGGGGCTCATACTCCAGTCTTCTAGAGAGTAGAAAGATAAGACAAAAATTATTTAGGGACTAAATTTGCCATCAAAGGCAGAATATTAAATTCTACTGGTACGTTTTATCTAAAAATTATATTAAAGCTAATTAACATTTGATCATGGTATTCATCATTGTGAAAATTTAGAGAACTATATTACTACAACGACAATAGAGAAAATAGAAGAAATGTGAAAACGAATAAATTTTAGTCTGCGGTATTTTGGCGTAGCCATTTTGGCAAGTCTGATTGATTATGAATTCTATTTTGGCTCAAGTTTGATCCACTTAGTGTACTATGTGAAGTTTAAAATAGTATATCATTTAGTTAAAGAGTTTGTTGTAGCTTTTACTAAAAGAACATGTGGGACTATTCATAGCCGATCAAAAGAATCTGGTACATTGTTTATAACCGGTTACTAGTCACAAGTGTCTTTTAACATGCTTATAGGAGGTCAAAAGAATGTTTTAAAATGTTTATTCTGCCAAAATTGTTAGAATGTTGATTGCTGACCATAAGTAGGAATTTGGAAGCCAAAAAAGGGGGACTAAATTGACATAGTTCCAAACATAACGAATCAATATTGATATGGCATCGAACATAAGGGATCAAACTGGTATTTTTTGTCCAGCCAGATGTTTCTTTGAAGTAGCTATAGTGTAGGTTGCAATTGCATACATGACTTAATGTTGCTATGATCGAATTCCAGATGATTGGTGGCTGCATATGGTTACGAGACCCCAACGCTTCAGAAAGCAGCTATAAGAATTCAAAACCAACCATGCAGTTCCCATCTGCGTAGATAGAACTAGAAAGCCTTCGAAAAATGCACCGCATGGGAAGAATAAAAGGACATAAACCAGATGATAAGTGGATGAAGGATTTGGTGTATGTGCTTTGCAATCTGTAGCTATAAGCAGTGCATAAGAGCGAAAATGGTGATAAAAAAAGGGCAGTCAATGTTAAAGAGGTATATTTGAGTTGCACAATTGGATGTTTTTGCGGATGCAAGGACCTCATCAAAGTATCTTCTATATCTCATTCTCCTCAACTATTTTCATCTTTTCTATTGATATAACTTTCTTCTTGTTGTTGCATTGTGAATGGCATAATCTACACATTGCGCATTGTAGATGAGACATGGGAAGATTTCTTTGCTAGGTGCAATTCAATCCCGTTTCGTAGGCTCTATGTATACATCGTGTTTCTGTAGACTCCTTCCCTGAGCCCTAACAATGAGGATATACCCCATGGTTTTAATATACCCCATATTTCAGGATAAAATTATGTTTAGTCTCGTAGATAGTTATGTTTGAGATAGTTATGTTTAGTCCCACGGATTATTAATTTTGTATCATAAATTTTTTTTCTTCATTTTTATATTATAAATTTTGTTAAGTTAATATTATTGTTAAATTAATGGCCTACTAAATTATTAATTTGGTGTATTTCCCTTCCTCTGAACCCAGCTGCGCGTGGCAGCTTACCAGGAAGGACATTTTTTTTATCTTTGAAAATTTTTGGTACCAGTTTTTTAGAACCGTTGCAAAGAATTAACTTGTTCTAAATTAACACTGGTTCCAAAAACCGATGCTAACAGGAAAAACTGATGGTAAATTAACACCAGTTTTATAAAAACTAGTGAAACCGTTTCACCAGCTACTTAGGCACCAGTTTTTTAGACCCCAAAAAACTTGTGCTAGCTTTCTGAAAAACCGGTGTTGGAGGGGTTTTCCTGTGATATTTTCAATTAGGAAGTGTGCCCGCCTCCTCAAACACCCTAATAAGGAGAAATTTTTCACCCTCGACCCATAGAATTTGTAGAAATCCATCATCTTCAGTAGCCTAGATATTTACAAAGCCTCATCCAGGACACATGCCTCACTCAAACCAGTGACACCTAACTCGGGGCTTTGTACACGAAGTCGGAGCAATTCCCCACAATGCCCAATCTCAATCAATTTAACATATATATCTTTAAATATTCAAAAAAATCCCTAGTATTAACAAGTTTATTAACCAACACAGAGGGATAGCTTAGGAAAGTAGGATCACTCTCTTTTAGACCCCTAATCTCCTCACATAATGTTACAATAATCTCATCCTTCTACTAGTAAATAGCATGCAGCCTATTTATCTCATCTATTGACTTATTGTCAATATACGCCCTGGTCGAATCTATTTAGTTCGATCTCCTCTTCAACTTCTTCACCTTCCTGAACTCAACAACAAGTTGAGCAGCCTTGGTTAATTCTTCTCCAACCTGTTTCATTAAAATAAAGTTAAAGGCATGAGACTTAAATTCATAAATTGTTTTATAAAAACAACGTACCTCCCGGGCATAACCATCAATCGCGGTTATACCACTATAAACCATAGTTATGTTATCCCGTGTTTTCATTAACTTAAATGAACCCCTCTTAGACAAAACCTTCCACATCAACCTTGCGCTTAGCACTTCCACAATTCTACTTCAAGCGGTTGGTGTCGTGACAGATAACATATGTACTTGCATCTTGATCATGAAGTAGGGATTTTGTTAAGACAAAAATCTTACGGCTGCATGATAAAATAAAACATCAATAAAATCACGTAGGTGCCAATTTATAAACCGAAACAATATAATGCCTTAAGAACCAGTAGGGCGCCCAACTTCTACAATATTTTAGCTCACATTTCCCTTGGAAAATATGGCCTTCCTTACACTTCATTCCTCGATCTAAGTCCATGTTTTCATTCCATACGGGCATTTCCTTTTTGTCAAAACATTTCATATATATGAATTTAATTTCCCAGTCACCATAATTTTCATGAGAAATTCTTATAATTTCAACACTTTCAATAACTGACTTCAATGATACCATAGACTCACAAACATCCATTTATAACTTATAGTAAGAAAATGACACACTGAACCAATAGCTATATCATGACATAGAAGTTCAAAATGAGTTAGTATGGCTATTCCTCTTAGGATATATCTGAGCAAGAGCAACACCATAAGCCTCCCAAATAGTTATATAACGTAATCTGGTGCAGGGAGTGACAAGTCATGCTGCAACTGACATGAATCTACAGCAAACATATTATGCGGTGGCTTCCTTTAAACTCCCCCAATGGGAGGAATCATAATTTCACATGAAGATAAACAAGATAAATACTTTTTTTAGCAAATCTTAATCTCCTAGCGTAAGTATACAATCAACAGACAAAAAATCAAATGATTGACGAAAAGTGCACTAATGTTAAGTTCAGTCTCTAACCACCTTTATATATTGTAAAATTACCCTATATTTTCATTACTCTAACAGCGAACTCCCGAAAAATGAGGTAAAAGTGCAGCTATATTTTCTTAACCAAGGAGCCCATTTATACATTGTTGTGCCTTGTTACTTTTTAAAAAATACGCCCAATATCTTGATACCCTTATTGTTTGTCTTTTTCTGAAATATAATTACAGCACCTTCATACGCATTAACCACTTGGCTAGAGGAAGTTATGGTATACACCTCCCTAATAATGCGAAGCCCAAAGAAAAGATAGCATTCCCCGTCCTGCAAACCAAGTAAAAGGTTGTTCGCTGGAGAAGAAAGAGAACCTCGCTAATGAGCAGAGTTTTCCATCAAAGATAAAAGAGAGCCTCGCTAAGAACAGCATCTCATTTACACTAAGCCAACAGAGCTAACACAAAAGAAGGAACGACTCTTACCTATAACCATGCCACTAAAACCATGATCTATGAACATGACCCATGATCTGTAAGGATTGCGGAATACACCATACATAAATAAGTTATCTGAAAAGTAGAAAAGGAATGGCATCTTTCCAAGAGATGACCCACGCGTTATTCAATTCTTCTGGTAAACTTCTTGTGACACGTGGTATAACAACGCACGGTCTGTGCCTATAGAACATTTCTTATTTCCCTTGAACTTTTTACTTCTTTTGAATTCTTTCTTCTTCCACTTTCTTCAATCTTCTACCATCATGTTTGATGACCCTCATCCTTCAACCAATCTCGCAATTGGCCTTCAGCCTACTACCATTCTTTTGAATGGTCTTCTCACATGAATGATAAAACATAAGCTCACAAAAACACATCTAGATACTCGTGGAGGTAAATTCCCATTAGGCTACAAATAGTTCACAAAATAGGGAAGTTAACATAGAAAACAAAACAAGATGGTTTCAACTCCCTATCATGCAAAACTACTATCAACCAAATTATCCACAAACAAAAAATATCAAAAAAGGTATTAAATTCCCTAATAAAAAATTTATTTCACAACTCCTTGGACACTTTGTATAGTGGGCAGAGAGTGAAACATATAATTTTCCCTCAATAAAACCATATGCAATGCTTCCCGGCCATTGTTATCATCCTGGTGTAATACAATAAGCCTCTAGTGATGGTGTAGCTGGCACCTGGTGCTACTTAATCTGCTTCATCTATCCTAAGGCAAAGAGGGTGATCATGCCTCCTTTAACAATATTCTCGGCGTCTCTCGTCATCGCCCTGCAGCACTGATTCACAAACGTGGCAACAACATTCGGGAAACTAGTGCAAGACACCACAGACCAAAGGAGTCGACAATCATCTTGAATCCACTCCCCATGCGAGCCATCGAGCGACATATCTCAAGGCTTGAGGGACAATTTCTGATTTCTTACTCTTCTTCTCCCTCTGCCTCCTAGTGATGGCGTACAAGAACTCATCCAAATGGTATGCCTGGGACTTGATCTATAACCTTAAAGTGGTAGAAATACTCCCAGCCGAGGTGCCTCGACACCTCCCAATAGGTAAGGCTCCATATAATATAACCCAAGTGAAAATGGCCAACTTTCTAGCCTCTTTCATTGACTCCCTTCGCCATAGTTGCGAGGAACTACAGGTTACATCTTATGTAGATAGGGGAAGCCTTACATATGATTGCATGCATATCCACCCGCTCCAAAAATGGTGTACATCCATGTACAACTTGAGGTCCTTTAGGATCTCTCTATCAACAAAGCTGGTTTCCGTTAGGGGTTATTCATGTAGCTTCCCCCACTGTACCTTGTGCCATTTCTCGAGGCGTTGAATCCCTATGAAAGGAACTACACATGCGGAGAGCATAGAAACATTACGCCACTAAGGGGACATCACAATACAATACATACATAATCCAATATATAAACAATGCAGGCAAAACAGATCCCTAAATCCAACACTAGCAACCGAATCAGTCCAAAGGGGCAAACCCGTCTAATTATCTCTAAAGTAGCCCAAAAATAACTCTAACACTGAATACCTCAAATAAATCCACTCCACTCAAGTACAAAATGTACATCGACCCACTAATTACAGAAAAATAACAAGACACGGAATTGTAAAACCTGCGTATGCTAAATTCAGCTAGAATATTCGTCCAAGTTACCTGAGGGAGATGGAGAGGGGGAAATGTATGAATTTATCAGAGGAAAGTTTTGGAAAACCTTCTTTGAGTGAAGCCTAGTGACCCTCGATGCTTAATTTGACTCAGCTACCCAAATTTTGAGTTTTAGGAGCAAAACTCAAAAATGGTTCGGACTTGAATAATCCCAGATTTGGCTATTTTCAATGTGTTTTTGGATTGGAGTTTTGATTGGTTTTTGTGCGGGGTGTGTAGGGAAGTAGTTAGGAATAAATTTGGGTGAATTTGGCTGAGAAATGAGGGAGATGTGGAGGGTTTGGGCTCGGTTTAGGTGAGTTTGAGTTGTGGAGGGGAAGAAGAAAGTTACTGCTTTTTTCTTAAATGGGGGGATTCGAGTTAGGTGGCACGGACCGGCTTGTGCAGAAGGGATGCTTTGGCTTCCATTGGCACAGGCTGTGTGAAATGGCACGGTTCATGCCACATGATTTTTCTTTCCTGCTCCTGAGGAATGGTTGTGTCTTTGGAAGGTTCATCTGGCACAGTCTGTTCCTTACTAACCCTCCTTGGCTGAAAAGTCCAATTGCCCATCTTTTTGGCCCCACACCTAAACCTTCATCCTCCAACACCAACACCAACACCAACACCAACACCAACATGAGTCTATTTAAACACAAAAACTTTGATGACTACATTCCCTAAAAACATACCATCATAACACTAATCTAACATCATCACAAACAACGTAGCATAAAATCTAGAAAATTTAAGAAAATTATTGTCGTCCTCGTGACTTATTTATTAAATTTATTAAATAACTACGTGAAACTTACCAACGGATCTTCAGAGCTTCCATTTGTGACTCCACCCACGACCGCATTCTTATGGATGTGCATCTATATTTGTCGTGCCTTACCATTAAACTTAGGTGCTAAGAACCACATATGCTCGTCCTTAATTATTTTTTAAACCTTTGGTTTTGTCTTGGGCTTAGGAGGAGATAATTATTGTTTAAACCTTCCCCATACCATGTATGTTTTAACTATTGTTGAAACCACTGCAACTTTCTCCTTTTGATACAATTTCGAAATTAGATATAGTGGTGAAAAAATGAATCTGTAATCTGTGGATCATTTGGGTTTCTAATTTCTTACCCGCATGAATATGAATATGTTTTAGAGTATCTCTAATACAAGAGTAACTATGGTAAAAGTCAGGTCGCAGGTCATATTCTTAGACCAGCAACCCACAAAACACGCAAGGGTCAAATGAAAGCATCGATATGGCGTGACACACTTTTCTTCAGAATAGGTCAAGTAGATCTTTTAATTGGAGAAACTCAAATTGTGTCCCTGACTTTTCTACCCAAGAAAATGTAATGGGGATTCATATATATGCAATATATTCAATCAATGATTGACACATCGTACCAAAGTTGTAATAATGACGGTAGCATTGGAGATGAAAATTACAGTAAGACTGCCAATCAATTTATTTTGTTTACACCATATTGAAGTTCCAATTAACACACAACATATAGAAAAAGAGACCCCAAAAACTGACATATGCATTGGAAAAGCTTTTAGTCAAATGCGAAAATTTGAAACATGCGGGGTGGGACGGATTGGATCATAGATTCACCGCCTCAATCCTCAAGTTGAGAAACTATCATCGAGTTTAAAAATAAAGTTTTAAAAGATACAAATACTCTTCAATTCATAATTTTCATTTTTAAAAAGATGAATTGGAAAAATATTCATTTAAAAGAAATATAAATAATTTTCAATTTATATCACAACCCATATAATTGATATATAAATCTATATTAGTTGAAATATGTGGGTTGAGTGATTTTCGATTTGAGGATTGTTTGGATTTCAGTTCTACTCATTTTTACCCAATCATTTTATAACCTATCATAAAACAAGTCGGAATTGGTGATAAACAAACTTTTTTTAAATCACCAATATTATTCCATCCATAATCAACTCGTCCACCACCCTAACTAAATAAGTAGTTGGTAGAATTGTTTTTCCCTACCCCATGTATTTTGTTTCATTTTTTTGTACAATCTGATTTACTTAATGCCATTTGGCTTTATACAATTATCTGATTTGGATAGTAAAATTACGGGTCCAATGCTTTATTAACCCCCAGTTCTTTGATAAGTGAAACTATAACTCATAGTTTTTCAAAAGTACAAATATAACCCACGAATGGTATCGACCAGAAAATACATAACTCGAAAATCAAAAACCGGTGTTGGCCCAGAATATTCCGGCGTTCACTAATAATAAAATGACCAGAATAACCCTCATATAAATTCTAAAAATGGACATTTTTACCCCCACCCACTTGCTTGAAAAGCCTTCCCACGGCCACCCTTTGGGATCTTCCACCCACCCATTCGCCGTAATAATTGATCTCAAAATCTGCACACTCGAAAGCTCGCCTCCACGACCACCACTACCACAATACAAAATTCTGAAATTTACACACCGATTATGTAATTCATACACTACATAAATATGTAATTACACAAAAATACAATTCAAATTTGCAATTCACACAAACACAAATATTCACTCCCACTGTAAGGAAAACAAATGGCGAAATTAACAAAGCTGAAAAAATATCCACAGTTTGAACATCTCTTCGATTCCACACTCTGCTCTTATTACATCAGCAACCCATGTATGAACACAGACCGCCACTCTCAGCTCCAGCTCCATTTTTCATTCGAGCCACCCAGCTCCGGCCTCCATCTTTAACCTCAAAATACTCTCACTCCTAGTGTAAAATATGAACGTGTAATTTTCTTGATGGTACAAGAGTACAATATATAGGCAGTATATACAGAATCACCAATGGAAAAAGGATTATATCTAGAGTACAAGATATATACAGAATATTGCAGAAGATATTCACAAAATCTATCCTACACTTCTCCTCAAGTTGGAACATAGGGATCCCGAATATCTAACATGTCAAGTAAATTCTGAAGCGTGTATCGTCCAATGGCTTTAGTAAACAAATCCACTGGTTGACTGGAAGTACAAATGTGATGAGTATCAACTTCACCATACTGGATTAAATCACGAACAAAATGACAATTGATATCCATGTGTTTGGTTTTCTCATGACACACAGTATTGGCTACAATATGAAGGGTTGCCTGGTTGTCACGGTAAAAATGCATAGGATAAGGTTGACCAACTCCCAAAGAACGAAGAAATGATTTAAGCCGTAGCAGCTCACAACAAACAACTGTCATAGATTGGTGTTCTACTTAAACAGGAGAACCAGAAACAGTCGGTTACTTCTTCATCTTCCAAGAAATTAGAGATTCACAAATCATCAACAAAGAACCATTCAAAGATCGTCTAGTAATTGGACAAGGTGCCCACTCTGAATCATAAATTGTTGTAAACTAAAGTGAATTCTTAGCAGATAGAAACAGATACTGACATGGATTATTCTTGAAATAGTGCAAAACCCACAGTGCAGCATGCCCATACGCCAAACGCGGATTCTCCATAAAATTGTGCAAGGGTTTTAATTTATAACTTAGCTCCGAACGAGTGATAGTCAGATAAATGATTTTTCTGACCAAGCGGTGATACTGTCCTGGATCATCAAAAAGAGAACCATTAACTCACGCCAAATTGTGTTACTATTCTATAGAAAAATCAATGGGTTTGGCCTCCAATAACCATGTTCTGACAAAATATCCAAAACATAGTTCCGTTGACAAAGAAACATGCCACGAGGTCGAAAAGCTATCTCAAAGCCTAAGAAATAGTTCAAGGCACCAAGATCCTTCATATGAAAAAAAAAAGCATAAATACTTCTTGAATCTAGTCATGATTTCTGAAGAAGAACCAATAATAATAAGATCATCAACATAAACCAGAACATGAAGAGACACACTATCTCACAACTAAGAAAACAATGAGCAATTCGCCTTACTCTAAACAAACCTGAAGAGACGAAGGGTAACATCGAGTTTAGAAAACCAATTCAGCGGCGCTTGGCAAACACCATAAAGAGATTTGCAAAGCTTGCAAACCAAACTGGTGCCGGGAGAGTGTAACCTGGAGATCGACGCATATACACCTTCTCCTCAAGATCATCGTTAAAAAATGCATTGTAAACATCCATGATCTTCTCCGCGAATAGTAGCAACACCCAAGAAGAGACTAATTGAACTCATCTAAAAAACATGAGCAAAAGTCTCTGTGAAGAATGAACTTTCAATTTGACGATTTCGAGGAACAACCAAAAGAGCTTTATAGTGCCCAAAAGAATCATCAGACTTGAACTTTTTCTGTTACACCCACTTGCATCCAATCGCGTTCTTACCAGGCAGAAAAGGAGCAAGAAGCCATGTGTTATTTCATTCAAGGGCATCAATTTTATCGAACATGGACGCCCGTCAATGACAATTACGAGAAGCATTAGCATATGTAATGGGTTGGAAGCATCTCGAACTGCATCTAAAACTCTAGAATGCAAAGTTGAAAATTTATAACTAGAAACATGATCGCCAATAGGGTAACAAGTACCAAAGAACAGTGCGACAAACCACTAGAGATCAGAAGAGGAGGTGTATTAAACGAGTAGCAATGAAGATACAGTCCTTCAATTTACAGGAGGCTTGCACATATGAGTGCTCGAATGACGAACTGGGCAATTGGACTAAGATGAGAAGGACAGAAGATCAGAAACAAGGTGTTGCGGCTAAGCTGAGGGCGGCTATAGATTGGCCAAATTTGGTCGTAAGGTGAAGAGAGCTGACGGCAGCTCCAAGAATAGCTATCGTGGCTTGGCAGTAAATGGATGCTGCTCGTTAAGATGCAAACATTAACCAATAACATATTACTGCGACTCAGGAGGCAGTACACATGGTAACGTTGTTGGTCATGGATCAAAAGGAAGCAACGGCCCTGATGGATCCATCAAGGAGTCATCATAAACACAAGGTGACAGGAATAGCATTGGATCATCAGGTGACATCTTCGTAGTGATAAAAATTAACATCCTGGTTGTCTAACACATTGCGAGACTCCAAGTGATAAAAACGCTAAACTTTCTTTCCTACAAGTTATCCAAGAAAGACACATTTCTGAATTCTACTAAGAACCCTATCACGCAGCCATTGAAGCTGAGAGGCAGAGCACAGGAAACTGAACACCCGCAGATAGTTGTAATCTGGTGCGTAATAGTGCAAAAGTTGATTTGGCAATAAGTAATCTAACACTGGCGTTGGTGTATGATTGATGAGGTATGTAGCGGTTAGAATGCATTCTCCCCAGAAGTCGATAAGTAGTGGACTTAGAAAAGAAGAGCATGAGCAACATTGAGGAAGTGTCAATGCTTCTGTTCCACTCGCCCATTTTGCTGGGGTGTGTAGACAATGGTGGTCTCAAAATGAATGCCTTTCTCCAGAATAAAGTACGGTCTGAGAGGCAGGAATTCAACTCTGTTGTCAGCCAGAACCTGCTAAATAGGACAATAGAACTGTGGTTGAATAACCGCAAAAAACTCCTTCATCTTCACAAGTAATTGAGACTAAGAAACTAACAAATAAACCAAAAAAATTAAGGAATATTCATCAACTATAGTTTACAATGAAAATGCTTCACTAGAAAAAGGTGAGACATAAGGCCTCCAAACATACATCACAATGTATAAGTTCAAAAAATGACTAGCTTAAAAAGAACTAAATAACAAACTGACTTATTTTCCCGATGACAGTAGAGCATGGAAAATTTTTATTCAAAGAACTAGTACTTAAATAAATTACTGGGATAGAAGACAATACCAAAGAGATCGGATACCCAAAATGCTAATGCAATAAATCAGCACTGAAGCAGCAGTAGACAAGGACAGTGAAGATGACAGTGGAGCTCCCTATCCACCCAACCAATAAACCCCTCCTTGTTGTTCACCCACGCTAATCACTGTCCTCGTGTAGGGCGGTGACCAGTGGTGGAAGGTCGGCTGCCATAGGTTGAGTGGCTCCGATGAATGGCGCTCTAGGTGCGGTGTGGATTCGGGGATTTACAACAGCTTTCAGGCTAGATCCTGGGGATCAATTCTCAAATAACCAATTCGGGTATCCAAGAATGTGGAAACAAGTGGTGACATCATAACCCTTACAACCAAAATGAGTACAATAAGAGTCTGACTATTAATTGAGGTGGTTGGAGAGGTTCCCGGAGTGGCTGTGAAAGTCTTTAGAGTAGAGGGTTGTGTTTAGCGATGGGTATCAGCAGAATGAGCAGAATCACGAGCGTTGATGAATATCTTCAAGTGCTCCTCCTGAGTCGTAAGCGAGTAGATCTTGTTGGGCGGGAGCAAAGATTCTTGGCTAAGGACATACGAGCTAAGATTAGTATAGCTATCATCCAGACTGATGAGAAATTGATGAACCACTCCTTATCACATTCAACCTGAACAATTTCACCTTATGGGCAATTGAATGTCTGTTGATGCATGTTACTAAGGAGATCCTCCTACAACTTCTGGATTTACGATAATAGGAAGTAATATTGACCATTCTCATGACAGTTATAAATGTCCGCACAAATTTGACACATGCATGGGCCATTTCCAACTGAGAAGCAATGCTGAAGGTTATCCCAAAGCTTCTTAAAAGGGGTATATTACGTGAAAACAGAACAAATAGATGGATCAAGAGTCTGAACAATCAAACCAACAAGCATAGAGTTTTCACTATTCCAATCATCAGCAAATGGTTCATAACAAATAGAAAATGATTTTATCTATGGCACAAGATATACACAGAATATTGCCGAAGATATTCACAAAATATCTCTTACACCTACCCTTCTGATCCAAACTGGTAAAATCACGCCCAATAACTGGTTGATGTTGATAACCCTCAACCTCCATCCTGTAACCCTAAATCTCAGTCCCACAATTGTTTGACGTTAACAAGCCTTAATCACCGCCTAGCAACCCTAAAACTTCAATCTCTCCTAGCGTTCACCATCAATCCTAGGCTTTTCTATTACAAGATTTGTTGCGATGACAACGAGCCATGGCTAAGGTGCAATCGGAGGTTTGACGATGATGATGATGCCTGATGGAAGTGAGACAACAATGATGAGAGGCACCAACTTTGCAGCGACAATGAGTCGTGGATGAGCTAAATGCAAAAATGCAACGATGACGATAACGTGCGCCAGAGGTGCAGAGGTGCGACGAAGATGCAAGGAATAAACCATATTTGGGTAGACATGGTTTGAAGAGGGTGGGAGAAAACATAGGGTTTTGAAGTGGGGTTAAAAATTTCCTTTCCCATTTCATCAATTTTTATTTTTAATTTATAGGGTTAATTTTGTATTTTCATATTAAACCGAAGTCAACAACCCATTGACTAAAAACAGAGGGTTATATTTGCACTTTTGAGAAACAATGGGTTAAATTTGCACTTCTAAAAAATTGGTTATAAAAGTTCTTTTAAAAAAAATTACTTCTTAGTTAAAATATAAACAACTAAAGCATTATCTATACGCTCTCTCAAAAAAGTCAATTTCCCGCTACGATAACTATCACTAATAACGACTACATTTCAACCATATACCAACCATTACAACACCACCAACCATCGCATCTACCCATCTCCCCCATCATCCATTGCCTATCACCATATAACCATGACAGCTTCACCTCTAGGCGTGAGCCCAGCCACATACGCGGTGATTCTCGGAGCTCAACAGATGAAACTCTCCCTAAATCCAAAAACTAATCTCAACCTAAACCTAGTTACAGAGTTCAAAGGAGAAATAGCTTTGTTGTTCGAAGATGAAAATATCAATTTATTGTCTAAAGCTTTCAAGAAACACTAGATTGGTAAGTTTGACCTAGGAAGACCTACTCTGGAATTCATACAAAATCAATTTAAAAAGATCAAATTCAAGGGCAACCTGACAATCAATGGACTGGACCAGAGGCACATATTTATCAATTTCGAGCTGGATGAGAACACACAAAGATGTTGGATCAAGAGAAACTAGAACCTTGGTGGTCATCTTATGAAGGTGCTGAAATGGATGAAGGACTTCAACGTCAATGAAGAGCCACCAATCAAGCCAATATGGGTAACAGTTGAATTCCATCCTACTTATTTTTGCACCCAGAACGATCCTCTTTATTGCAAATAGGCTAGGAACTCTCATATTCTCTGATCCACCAACATAGAATTTAACTAGGCTTTCTACCATACGTATGTGCATATAAATCAACCTCACCAATCCATTCTCGGGTAGGATAAGTCCAGGCTCCAAGTTGGAAAATAAATGGCAATCTATTACCTATGAAGATTATCCTAGCTACTGCCTGAAATGCTCCAAAATAGGTCACCAAGCCAAGGAATGTAATCAGGGAACACACCCTTATAACAATATCAATGTAAGTAAGGATACATACAAATAGAACAAAAATAATCTACCTGCTCCAACCCATAACATACGACCACCACAATAGCCATAGTACAGGAAGAAACTACCTGAAAAGCCACAGGGTGTACCGATTGAGATAACCCCGAAAATGACCACTAAGTACACTCCAACCAAGACCACTGAGTCTAATGAGGAAATTGAGGTATTTGAATATGCTCAGGAATTATTCAAAGCTATGGAAGGAAAGGGGTTAACTCAGCAGTGGAAGATCAAAACACCACCATCAGAGAAAAGGCTTCAATCCAGGAGATCAACCACCAAACCATGAAGGTCACTAGACGACCTACAGGGGAAGCATTATAGGAAAAAATAATCCTTCAACTAATAGAGCTGCCCTCACTAAGGACCTGAGAAGCTTCAACAATAGGTTTTCTCTGCTGGAAGAGCATGATCAAATGTCACCAACTAATCAAGAAAAACCAAAGGAGTACTGAAGCCCCAAGAATAGGGAAATGATGTACAGCAGGAGCATGGAGATTACTCCGACCAATTGGAACAAACAGTAAATCCTCAGTCACCTGAAGATCCAATACAAGGTCCCCTAAAACTCCTAGTCCAAGTAGGAATTTCTTCAAAGCTCTCAATCTCATCATTACTCGTGCAATAAATAAAAATTAGTGTAATAATGAATTGTAACCTATTAACTTGGAATATCAGAGCTATTAGCAAAGGGCTTGTAAGACAAAAGAAACTAAATCAAACACATAGGATAGACATACTTCTCATAGTTGAACCTAAACAGGATGTAAGCTAGATAGAGGAATTAAAATCACGACTAGGCCTTGTAGAGACTATGGCACTAGATGATGGTCACATCTGGATATTTATAAGAAACGACTACATGCCTAAATTGATTCATAGATACCAATCCTTCTTGCAGCTTTACATTAATAACCTATAGACTGACTCACAATTTCATATAGTTGTTGTGTATGGTCCTCACAGTAGGTAAGAAATACTACTTACACTCAATCAATGAGTTTGACAATTTCCTTACAAGTAACAACCTGACTGATATCAACACTACTGGAATTTCGTTCACATGGACCAATGGATGAAAAAACCAGGACGGGGTTTTAGAGAGGTTACATAGAACCCTTGCCAACAAAACTTGGCTTCATAAGTTTAATAACTCATCTATACAAGTCTTGGGAGCTGTGATTCATATCAAAATCCATTACAGCTGAGAGTCCAAAGCCAAAGTAAATGGTGTCCTAAACCTTTCAGGATCCAATCAATGTGGTACAACAGAGGAAAACTAATTGATTTCATAAGAAACAACTGGATCAGCCTATAAGTAGCCAAGAAATGTATGGTTTCTCCCTAAAATTCTCTAGGATCAAAGCATTTCTCAAGGGTTGGAATAAGACATAGTTTGGATTTTTTTTTGAAAATGTGCTCCAGTATGAGAAAATGATAGCTGACCTTGAAACTCAACTGGACACAAATTACTTTCTACAAACTTAGATGCAACTTAATGAGGTCAATGCTAAGTATCTTAAAATTCTAAAAGAAGAGCAGGATTTCTGGAAACAAAAATCAAGGAAGAAATGGTTAAAAATGGAGACCTTAACACCAAATTCCTCCATCAAAGTGTTAGATCCAAACACATTAGGCTAAGTATTAATAGAATTCAAAATGAAATGAGATAGGGAAGGTTGCTGTAGAATACTATAGGAACCTTCTAACAGATGAAAACACTGACCACTTAGATATCCAAATGAAGTATTTTCTTGATATCATCCCCTATTTCATATCAAATAAGGATAACATAGACTTAGTGAAACCAGCGATGTGGTTTTTAGTCTCAGTCAGGAATGCGCTCCAGGTCCTGATGGCTTCACGGACTTGTTCTATAAGAAATAATTGGACTACATCAAGGGGGACCTAACTCAGAACTAAGAATGAATTTCTATGTGGAGTTAAGGAACCTAAGTCATTTGCTAATACACTGATTACACTCATTCCCAAGGCTGCTACACCTAAAAGTCTATCTGAGTTTAGATTAATCAGCTTAACAAAATTTTCAAATAAAATTCTGTCTAAACTCATCACATATAGGTTAAGGCCTCTATTTCCTAAGTGTATCTCTAGTGAACAATTTGACTTCATGCAACAGAGAGAGATAACATATAATATACTGGTGATGCAGGAACAGGTGAGACTATTAGATGAAGGAAATCAGTCTATGAACATGGTTGCTAAGCTAGACATGTCAAAGGATTTTTAACAGAGTCTCATGGCCAATGCTGAACTCCATTTTGCAAAAATTTGGGTTCCATGGACACATTGTATCACTAATCCTAGGAAATATTTATAGCTCATGGTTCTCAATCCTGGTTAATGGTACTCCTTGTGGATTTTTCAATCCTACAAGAGGTCTTTAGTAGGGAGAACCCCTCAGCCTAACCTTGTTCAATTTCATAACTTAGATTCTAACAGAGGCCTAAAGTTTATGTACCGTAACAGTTACATTGACTACTTTTGGCTGCCAGATGGAGCTCAGCCCATTACACACTTGTTTTATGTTGATGACACTGTTATATTTCTTAGAGCAACCAATAAATCAATTGAAAACCTAGTAGCCTTTCTTAAATGTTATGAAACAGCCACAGGGCAAAGTATAAACTTCCAGAAGAGTGCATTTTTGGTTGGAAAGAAAACAAGCTCCATTAGGAATGACATCATTAAGTTAAAGACAAACATGTCACATAGATTTTTTCCCCTTTAACTGCTTGGGAGTTACAATGTTTAAGGGGAGAAAAGAGAATGTGGTTTTCAAAACCTAATAGAGAAGATTAACTATAAGATTGAAAATTGGAACAATAGGTGGCTTAACCTAGCTGGCTTAATTATCTTGATAAAACATGTTCTAATGGCTATCTCACGGTAAACTTGGTGCATCATGACCCTTCACATCACACACTACACAAGATACAAGCTATCTGCTCAGATTTCCTTTGGAAGAAATTTGAACAGGGTAAGAGGAAACACTGGAAGGTCTGGATCTCACTTTGCTACCCAGAAGAGAAAATGGCTTTGGTTTCAAAGACATGTTCACCACAATAGATAGCTTATCAATTAAGCTATGGTTGAAGTCTCAACAGGGCACAACCCTATTGGAAAAATATATCTAGTCCATATCTCTTTCAAACAGGAAATCAAAAGCTTAGAGAAGGGTTTGTTGCATCTCCCAGATAGCAGAGGATAACTCACAGGTCATAATCAGAGCGGGATCATCTAGCTTCTGGTTAGCAAACTAGCTAGGGTCAGGTCCACTGATAAATCAATGGCTTGGTCAAATGGAATTGTCTTTCCTACTGTTGCAAGTGAAGGAGTTCACACTAGCCAGGGAATAATACATAGACACAATCCAACAATAACTCCCAGCCCACACAGTTGAGAAAATGAAGCAGGAACTGGTCTTGATAGAGGTAGCAGATGAAATGGTTTGGAAACCATCATACTCAGGTAAATTCTTAGTCTCTTCAGCATACCAATTGCTGAGCAAAAAGAGAAACCAATCTGAAAGCCTAACTAAGCTATGGAAACCTCTACTGCCCCCTAAAATTTAAGTCTATATCTGGAAATTGTTAAATAAGTTACTTTCTTTTGATGGTATCCTATTGAAATCATGAATAATCAGTGTGTCTAAATGCTACCACTGCAATCATATTGAAACTATCTCTCACTTTTTTAATACATGCCCAGTAGCTACTTAGATATGGAAATGTGTGGCTTGTCTAACTGATTCAGTTTTCTTCTCATGTGATCATATATTTGATAGACTTACCACTGTTTGGTCAAATTCATCTGAGTCTGTAACTAAGTAAAAAAGTGGAACTTACCACTTTAGTAGTAGCATGTTGGTTACTGTATAAATAAAAAAATTATTGTTTCCATGGTAAGATATTTAGCCTAGATCACATTTACTCCCAATTTAGCTCACTATCCTCACAGATCCTGTGTTTGAATAAATTATATTATGAGGATGATTGTAAAGTGTTAGTAAAAAATGGATTGCTATGGAATATCCTTAAAAATCCTAGGTTAATAATTCCGGTGTCTTGGAGACCACCTGACCTAGGCTTTAAGCTTAACTTTGATGCAGCATATAGGAGAAACTTTGTTTCTAGGCTAGGTTTTATTATAGAAACAATCATGTTGAACCCCTCCATATGTGCTCTAATCTAATGACATCCAATGATCCATTGGAGGCCGAACTCATGGAAACAATCACAACCATCCATGAAAGTATAAAAAAGTATTTACATCACTAATTCTGGAACTTGAGTCATTAAAGTTGGTTAACATCCTCACAAGGAAGCACAACCCACCATGGAAGAGCCTTAAAAAATAAGGACCTGCTGGAACATGATGGATGGGGCAGACATTAGCATTCACCGCATAAACAAAGAGGCAAATACTCTGGCTCACGAATTGGCCAAGATATTCAGCACAGAATCTTGAATCACCAATCTCTCTTGTAGAGATTCTATCCGAAAAGAAATCACAGCTGATCGGATGGGGCTGCCGAATCTATGAGTCCCATAAGATCAACACGAGGGGTGGATTGTACATCTAGCCTACATCTGCCGAATATATTAGGAGCTGAGTAATTGATTGTACATCTAGCCTACAATAAGATCAACACGAGGGGTGGAAGTCTTCACTTAGAGGAATCGTATACAAGGTAGCTACTTAGATAAATCCCTTGCTTAAGTTTTATAAGAAAGAAGATTGCTCATTTAAGTTAGTTCAAAAATAGATTAGCAATATGTTTTGAGGTTCAATTCTAATTGAACTTTTTGTAATGATTGGTACAGTAAAAAACAGTGTTGAAAATTTTCTCAAAGGTTTGGGAAGCTTATGTATCTCCCCCGCTTCAGTGGTTTAATAAAATTTTTAAAACAATATAAACAACTATAATTTATTGAGCATGTTGCAAAATTCAAAACGAAAAGGTTAAAAGTAGCATGGATATCTTTCCCACCATCTAGTTATATTTTAGAGTGAAATGTTAAAATAACTCTATGTTTTGTAAGAAAGTGTCAATATAACCCCTATTGTTCGAAAGTACCAAACTAACCATGAACCTGTCTGACTTCGTCAATGGCTATTTTGGCATAAACTGAAGGAAAAAACCAATTCACCCTTCTAACTAAAAATATTTATAAAAATACCAATTATGAATTCTCTAATTTACCCTTGATCATTCCATAACTTTCAAACGCTGGATCGTCACCGCTTCCTTAGGCTCCTTCAGTGCCTGTGATTCATCTTTCGTCAGAATCATTGGCTTTGTCGAAATGTAAACTTGATTTTGGTTTAGCCCAAATGGCTTCTTAGTGGCTCATTATCTACAAGAAGTCCAAAGAAGTCTTGAGAAGTATGAAAGATTCTAGAGTAGGTTCTAAAACGTCTCTAGAATATGTAGATTATGATGGAGTTGTAGAGAGAATTCTAGGGAATTAATTGTAGCCATTAGATTAGAGTTGAGATAGCAAGATCTTAGCCATTGGTTAGGGGATGCCACTAGTATAAATAGGGGTGATGTAGTAGAGTTTTAATCAAACCAAAAATAATAGAAGTCTTCTCCTTTTAGAAATAATCTCTTCCTCCAAATTCTCCATTTTCATCCAAACTTTCTAAACCATTTTTCAACCATTTAAAGTTTCTTCCCAACAAAGTAGTATTAGAGCTTTTCCCTCCCAACAAAGTGGTATCAGAGCCACATGATCTTTTTACCATGACAAATAATGTTATTCCTTTCCAAGTCCCAATGCTCACTAAGAGCAACTATGACAATTGGAGTCTAAGGATGATGGCACTCCTTGGAG